>CAJNIZ010000939.1:2182-17039 GCA_905231905.1 Symbiodinium pilosum
GTACCTATATACCTAACTTAAATACCTGCTGTATATCTATAATTACATGTTCCTACAGTGGAAAGCCCCGCCAGCCGAGGCGGGCGCGCGCTAGCGTTTACAATTATCCAACTGTTACTGAGTGGGGGCAGTACCCAAGATATAGGGTTTCAGAATTCAGGATTTAGGGTTTTGGGGCTCAGGGTGTAGGTTTGAGGACTTTAAAATTTAGGGTTTAGGGTTTTGGGTTTGAGAATTTAGGTTCAGGGTTTGGGGTTTAGGGCTTACTTTTTTGGAACCCTGGAATTACCAATGGGCTAAACTACTTACAAAGGGTTCCCATGCGGTTTTCATGATCTTATTCAAGGGATATTACATGTGTAGTATATATATATATATGTGCTACCTAACTCCACGGTCTCGCAAAGTAGGGCTTAGGTAATAGGAGTTACGGCTTATGGGTTGGTATCCTGGTTTTAAGGCAGGGAATAGAGAGTAGGGTTTAAGGAAGATTTAGGGTTTATGGATTACAGATCGGGGACTAGTTTAGGGCTCACAGACAAGGGATTAAGCTTTAGGGTTCAGAGCCTCAAAAGTGTCCAGGGTTTAGTCTGTTTTGGGTGGGTGTTTTTGGGTCTGGGCATGAGGCTAGGGAGTAGGATTTAGGATTTGGGTTTTGGTTTTAAGTCGTTTTTCCACCCTGTGGACGTTTGCCAGCTGCTGTGACGGGACGGCTTAGGGCTTGGATTTCGGTTTCTAGAGTGTAGGAAGTTGGGACGCAGGCATTGCATGGGGGAGCCTAGATGAGTAGTGAGCGACGTCAGCACGTTGATAGAAGCTTCCGTGCTAAGCAGTTTCTTACACTACCACCCTGATACCCAGAACCCCTGAAGAAGCCCAATAATCCCCAAACTTTCCACTGTGTAACCCTGAGGTCTTTTAGGGCGGGCTCCACGTTTTGGATCGTTTAGGGGGTGTGGGTAGGTCCCAGGTTAACCCTTACATTATGTAGGCTGCGAGCGAAGTTGCCACAAGAGCGAAGCCAGCAAAATGCGTGATGATAACTGCAGGGGCAAGTCTGTAAGTGCAACGATTGCGTAGTGTTTTGGGGGGGTTGAACTAAGTCATCTCAATTGCATTCTTCTGCTCTTTCAAAATACTGTAAGCCAAAGGAGGAATATGATCTTACTTTACACTGGAGCTATAGCTTTCACTTATAAGATACGATTCAGCTGCTCCCAGAATGACAAGACCAAGTTTGGAAGCCTGTGGGAATCCTAAGACTAGGTAACTGGGTCCTCATTGGAATGCTATTCGTACTTTGAATTCCGTTCTCCTTTGTAATATAAGAAGGAAGGTACGGATCATGTTCAACAATGATCCGGACCTAAGGTTAACAGTCCCCGAACCTAGGCTGTAGCTGTAGCGATCCTACGTATGGGCTCCACATACCCCTAAACCTTAAACCCTAGACCCTAAACCCCTAAACCCGTCCAAGTAGCCTGCAGCTTCCTCCTTACACGGCTAACAGTCAACAGCTGCGGTACGAGAAAGAATGGGCCCGAATACTGCGTGTTGACGGTTTGGTTGCTTACATGCGTATTACAATAGGCATCCAAAAAACAGACGATAACTTTAACAACCACACACATGTGTTCCGGGTACGATCTACTAGGTAGTTAAAGTACGATTTGCTTACGTTGTAATCTAAATCTGTAAGCAAAAGAGACTATCTGATACTACCTGGCAATTTTTCCCATCTAGGTCGAGAGTACATTGCCGGAAACAAGATGAGCACAGCTACCATTACTTGGGCTTCTACATCTGTGGCAAGACTGCTGCAGAGACCCGCGTACCAAGATGTATGGGAGCTTCAAAGAAGGTATGCGCCTTTGATCCCAGACATTATCGTAGCATCCCATGTAAGCAATGTGACGATTTCCTTGCAATGCCTTCATAGCGGATCCAGCCGATACCACCTTCAGAACACAGCTCAGGGATTGAGTTTAGGGCTTGGGGGTCAGGCTTCGCATTTAGAGTTTACGGTTTAGGGTTAGGGACCTTTAAATGTCAGCCGAGCAAATTTGCTAACCCAAGGCATAACAAATCCTCTGACTATCACATGACTGGCGTAGGGTCCTTGTCTTGAGAGTTGGAGTTACGCTACAGTGTCCCTTTTCGAGCAGCCACTTACACCGATGCCCATTTCCTTACTACGCCTGCATCTTACTGGTGCTTGAGGGAGAGTGAGGGAGTGAACTTAGAGATTCTTATAATGGTACATTTGAGGATAATATGGGGACTATCCAGGGTCCACTCCCCCCCTCTCCCTTAAGCACAAATAAGGCATGTTTATTGCACAAACAACCTGCCAACCCCGCCCCTCTGGTATGTGCCAAGGCAAATTTACAATGAACGGGGCGATTGTCCCAGCAAAGCACCAACTAAACCCTAAAGCCTAAACCCTAAACCCCTAAATCCTACACCCTGAATCCTAAAGCCTAAGTCCTAAACCCCAAAGCCCAAGCCCTAAGAGCCCTGAGCCCTAAACCTGGTTCAGGACCAGGCGCCGCGACCGCTGCGATAAGCAAAGGTGAGCACGACGTGTAAGGCTCCTAGGGTTTAGGGTTTAGGATTTAGGGTTTAGGATTTAGTGTTTAGAATTCAGGGTTTAGGATTTAGGGTTTAGGATTTAGGGTTTAGAATTTAGGGTTTAGGATTTAGGTTTTAGGGTTTAGGATTTAGGGTTTAGGTTTGCTTTTGCAACGTCTCTTTTCCACTCCGCTGAGCAGTGCAGAAACGACCAATTGGTTTAGGGTTTAGGGTTTAGGCTCCTGTGCCAAGAAGAATCAGCAGCCCCAGTAAGACCAGCTGAGCCTCAGATCTCAGATCCATTTTTTGAGTTCAGGGTAGGGGGTAAAGACATCAGATCCCAGACAAGCAAATCTTCTAATCAGAGCTCCGTATGGAACGTGTATAGGACACCAACATTGAAGCTAGTGGGTTGGGGATCTTCTGTGTCCCGCGCCACTACTTCTCCGACTAGGATCTAGGGTTTAAAATGTAGGGCTTAAGATTTAGAATCTAGGGTTTAATGTTTAGGATCTAGGGTTTGCAGTTTAGGATCTAGGGTTTCGGGCTCTAAGGACGCCAAAACCGCAATGCCTCTGGGTGAGAAGGCTATTGCTTGAGGGTGTGCCGGTACCTACTAAAACCATGTGTAACCCACCCCAAATGGGGCTTCCCAAAGTTAGGGGTACGACTTTGGGGGCCCCGCTTTAATGGAAAGTACCAAACGTCACAACAAAGGTAGAGGCATCTTCCTGAGGAGGCTGTTCATGGGCTCATATTGTACATCTCAGGTCTCAAATCACATGTGTTATTCTCGAGGTCATGGGCCCTTTTGGGTTATATATAGATCATATTACCGCACCTAATATGGAGAGGTGCCAAAATGAGACCCTAATTTTGGGAAGTACCCACATGGTTCATCAAAGGGTTTTGGCAGCAAAAGGCTGGTGCCACTGGATTAGCACCTAACCTCTTCATGGGTATGTACTCCAAACGCGGATCCACCTGTACACACAAAAGCGCTGAGTCCTGTTTCGAAGGACCCATCCCTGAAACAACTACGACATAGCGACTCTCTCTTTAGAAAAAGCGAATGAAGACCATGCTGTGATGCAACTATGAGAAGCAACCCTTTAACGTGGAAAGGTTGGCCAAGTATCACCTGTGCTGGGTGCTGCAGGTACGAGTGAAAATAATGCTCGTAGGTTATTGGTTGCTTCGTTGTAGCAACCTGTTTGCTTGGTGGTGTCCAAGTGTAGCTGCCACAACTGGCAACTATCCTAATACTGCTCATGTGGGGAGGTGACCCCATCCGCATCCACAAGGATGTAATCAGAAGCCAGTAAGCACTACTACAAGCATCATCAGGACCTAGTAATCGTTTCGCCCGGCAATGAAACGCAGCTGGTTCAAGTAGGAAACACCAAGTGCCAGGACCCCAACTTCCCTGTATGATGGCCTCTAAAGGGTCCAGGCAGGAAGGCTTAATCAAGAGACAACTTTTGAAAGGTCCGGGCTATGTGTCACAGGAGCCAATTCAAGGGAATTATTCAGAGCGCGTTAAGGATTATATAGAAGATAAGGGGATCTTGAAGAGGGATGCTATACTGATGACCTTTTGATTTTGCTAGGAGATATTGCTTCCCTTATGCGAGATAGAGTGGCCGCAGATTTTAACAAAAAAATCTGCTCATGAACATATTTCGCGCCAGGAATGTTGATTATTCGGGCTGGGGGCCGGGGCGCGCTTGTTGCTGCGGATTTGGGTGGTTGTGATCCGCCTGGACAAAATAAACATATTAGGCACCATGGGGATGTTTGACATAATGTGTTGATCCTGCACAATAGAGTATATTTTGCAACAATATTAACCCTGCAAACCCTACTGCAGACTGTTATGGGTGATGGGCAGTACCCAATTGAAATAGAAGAGCCCAGTAGCGTAGTCGCCTTCAGAGCAGGGAATGCACCCTGCGCCTGGGCGGTGGCTGTAGGAACAAGCCTTCTGAGGTAACGAGCTGCATTAATTATATGCGGCTTCTCAAGGAACATCAGAATAGGAATTGTTCTCTGGGAGCTTCGGAAAAATCACGGTTTTTTCTTGGCGAAGTCTGCACGTGAGTATCTAGGAAGCGTGCCTTTGGTTGGTAGATGGGCCACCCGTACTTTGCGAAATGCGCAAACAAATTCCTATCTAGCGAAGTCATCAACGATCTCGCATTGCTCAAGAAACGGGTTGGAGGTCCATGTAGTAATGACTATAGCAGCGGGGCGGGGCTCTTTCAAGTTGAGTTTAGCATTGAGGAGCACCCAGCTGACTGCGCGTAAAAAAATTACAAAAGCTTTAAGCATAGCTGTGGTGCTACTCCTCAAGCAGTGAGAGGTGGGATGACACATTTCATGAAAGAATTTTGTGAGAGCTCTTCGCATTCTGATTTTCAGATATTTTGCATTCCTGCCTGTTAGGCTGTTAGAGTTTGTGACAAGTACCTTGTATGTTGTCCTATTATTCCAGGTGGTCCGCAGAGGTTGTGAGCCAGGGTGTAGTGACAATTTCTGTGGGAGTGCGGTTGTTGTTTGTCAGGACTCTGCCGCCTCAATTGTGAACAAGCATAAATACAACACTCGCTTTATAGCATCCTCCACGCCGGCATAATCCACGATCAAAAGGATTCGGAAAGAACATCAGTGGAATGGGGCTTCTTGATAAACACTAAATTTAGGGTGCTTTCCTGATCTTCCTTAGATCCTTGAAGAAATTGGGTACTTCTGTAGGAATTCAGAACTAGAATACCCAAGCCAGCTACTATGCGGGGACTGTGGTAGAAGCATGGATGTTCACAAAGGCTATTCCCTCAAACTCCTTATGCAATTCCAGGTCAGGGAAGTGTTACACACCCCAAAACAGCATTAAACAGCCCTACATAAAAAATGCGACCTGCCGCTTAGGCACAAGCACATGTAACTTTATGAAGCCCTTTTCCATTGCAGGCATTTCGGCACTTTGCCAACGACAAGATTACAATCGGAATGCTATGAGGAGTCTACATGGCCCTCTTCAGAATTTTCGGTGAAAGCCTGAACTCTAAGCTCCCTAAACCCTAAACCCTGTCCTGTAAAATTTCGACAATGCTGGCACGTAGGCAGATCTGGCTCTTCAACTGAGCTGGGCACCATCCGCCTGCAAATTTGGAAGGCAGCTGCTGCAACTCCTTGTTTGCTCTTGGGAAGAAGTTTTGGGATAATAGTCTTAGTAGTAATATTTGTAATAATAATAGTAATAACAACCATAGCAATAATAACTTTTCAAGTGCCTGTGGAGCAGGCTCTGGAAAAACTGAAAGCCAAGTGCGAACAGCACCTCTGCTGACATGTGCCCAATTCTTGTGCAGCCGCTTGTGGAGATACTGCATGGCTTCACGATTGTGGTCTTCAAAAACCTCTCCGTCGTGGCTGCTTCTCACTAATGCCTTCCATTTAAGCTGCTGCTGACGGGTGGATACTGTTTGAACTGTGCCAACATGGTACAGGTAGATCATGAGGAAACATGTGCATTCCTGAAGTCTATAAAACCTATATATATATATATAACCCTGGTCCCTGAACTCTACACGGTTGAGGCTCGGTGACCGCGGATCTCGACCCTCAGCGCAAGTCCCCGGAGGACCACCCGGACAACGCGCCGCATTACCAAAGCATCGTAAGATAGATCCAGGATCACCTCTGCCCCCATGAAATGTTGATTTAACGTTTGAAATATCGATGGGGCAAACCCAAGGAATGATAGTGGGCTAGCTTGAGGATCTTGTTCAAAATTTGGGGATACCATGTGACTTGGATCCTCCGTGGAGTTTAGGCCTTATGTGGTTCGAAAGATTGTAGGGGTTGATGGGTTCTGGGTACTTGTCCTTTTCCGATGTGGTCTCTGGTCATTCCGCTTCCGCGGGGCAGGCTGTGGGATCTCATGGCTTTGGCTATGTTATAAGATCCCCTTATACTCCATATTCTATCTACTTAAGGGGGACCATAAATACTAGGGTCCTCTCATATTCTGATTCCCAGATTACTGGTCTTTCTTTGTAAAAATGACTCACCAGGCAACCATCATTTTCAGAAGTAACATGTATACAGCACTCGCAAAGAGTCAGCGCTACAAACTGAAGGTGCTGAAGAAAAGCTTCTGTCTGAGGGCAATCAGGGGCTTAGCTTGCAGATCTGTGATCATTCATGGCTTCAGCCGTAGCATAGTCACACCAAACAGGTTGTTGAAACAACTCTGATACACAAATCAAAAAGGACAACGAGAGGAGATATCACAAAGCATCACATGCGAGAGACTAAAATGACAACAACACCAAAATGAAGTAGTAGCAGCAAAGCAACTGCGGCAGCGGATGCGGCGGCGGCGGCGGCAGCCCGGCAGCACCAACACCACGCTACAGCAAAAGATGCTACAGCAAAAGCAGCAGCAGCAGCAGCAGCAGCAGCAGCCATATAGCTCTCACCACGGCCACAAGAAGGAGAAGGAGAACGAGGACGGCACTTTGCAAAGAAATGCATGCAAGGCACGTGCAGTGGAATGATGCCCAGGGAGAAGTTCCAAGAGTCCGGAGCCAGGACAGTAGGATCCCTCCATGCAGACAAGGCATTGGCCGCTTGAAGACAGGAATCGTCCTTCGAGACACCTACAGAGAGCTTTGGAGGAGGCTCCTTCTATCTCAACCCATCTCTCCTCCCCAAAGGAATCTATCACTGGCTGGCTGGTGGTCCAAGAGTTGTCTGGGCCGCAAGAAAAGCACCTGGTCGCCCCGCTCTTGTTCACGTAGCTGCCCCTCTCGCAGGGAGAGCAAATAGACTGCCCCGGAGAATGGGCGAAACTGCCCGGGCTGCATTCTGAACAGATACTTCGGCCGTGTCTGCTCTGATGGGAGCCCGCAGGACACTCGTGACAAACGTATGTCGGCCCTACCTCATCCGACACTGCCATGGAAAATCGGCCTGCTGGACAAACCTTCATGGGAGAGATTTTTGTCTCGGTCGTCGCTTGAGTTTAGGGGCTGAGGCTTTTGGAGGTAGCAGGAATTGGCTTGAGCATGTTTTTTCTTATTCAGCTTTGTTCGGGCGCGCACAGGCTTGGAGGATGAATGGGTCCGGAGGGTCTCGGAAAGAACACCTGTCGATCTCCAAGGGCAGTCTTTAGCGACTTTACTTGTCCTCAAAACAAACAAGCCTCAAGTTGACATGGGCTTTATACAAAGGTTTGAACTTAGGAGGACCCCCCACCCTGTAATAGTGGTATAATAAGATTATAAGAGGACCCTAATATAATTAACATTATCCCCTATAGTTACTATTACTGGGTGGGGGGTCCACCTAATGGGCTTTATACAAAGGTTGAACCTGGCATTGCGTGGCTTGGGCTCGAAACGCAACAGGAAGACCAGCAGCATCAGCCAAGCCAAAGGTACTTGCACACTCCGTGGCGACCGGTATCCTTAGAAGCCAGGCAAAGCTTCAACATGGGCACCCTCGCTCTACCTTGAGCCCCTATTCTAACTGCCATTTGCTTCTTGTATGGCACAGTGAACGGCTAGAACCATTAATATTAGTACCAATATCAATGGTGGTATTAGTAATAGTATTTAATATTGTTATTAGTAACATGGGCTGAAGCAGCTTTTGACACCTACCGCGATGTTTAGCACTCGGGGACAGTCGGACAGCAACGTTCCAACTTTGCAGATCCCACTGTATGGGAAAGCAGAATGGGCACAGTAAGGTCTCTGCAAAGGACTCTATGCCATGGGCAGCGCATTTCCGCTAAACCCGCAGTTCAGCAGCATGAGTTTAATGTTGCCTATGATTGCCAATGCAAGATGTTGCAAAGAAAACGTCTTCAATACCAGGCCGGGTGTCCATTGCTCCCAAATATTGACGTTCGCCTTAAGCCAGTCACAGGCTGATTCACGCAGCTTGTCGTCATCCACATCAAAAGTCCCCTCAGCACCCTTTGTCAGCTGCAACAGCTGGGGGGCTTCCACTTTCATGTGTTCCAGCATTTTCCTCACCCTAGGCGCAGATGTGCGAAGACTTGAGCTGACAAGCTTCCCAACGTAGATGGACGTAGCTCCTCTGGCAAGTTCACATTCATTCTATTCGGGACAGTTTTTTGTAAGCCACACTATGGGGTGAGATGTTACGAACTGCCCCAGTCCTGTTCGGAAATCACCGGAAGCCCACGCAGAGGGACTGTGCTCCGGCAGGATCATCCGGATAGGATCTATATCCAAGGCATAGAAGTCGGGCTCGTACCAGTAGAAGAGGATCCGGAAATTTCGAACCAACTGCAATGTATCGGAGGTATCGGAGGTATGGGTAATTGCCATGGGAATGCCGTAGGTGGTGGCCCATTGCATGATATATGCCTGACGTTGGACGGCTAAGCACGGATTTCAAACAAAAAACAACTCATGTCCTAGAACAAGGGCCGCAGCTGCGGCAAAAGGAGTCACGTTGCCTGCTACTTGTGAAACGTGTTTCTGCGAATATACAAAAACAACTGCCATGACCATCAGGATTCTGTAGAGCCCTGCCCAGACATGACCGCTGGGATGCACAATGAATGATTGCGTCGACATGGAGGTGCCAGCCAGAAAGCAGGTAGCTCCCTAGAGCAGTTAGCAGAAAACTGACCATTCTGCTCGATCACGCCTTCCAAGTCGCCAGTCCAGCGCAAATAATTCTGCATTGCACCAGAATCCAGGAATTCCAATGGCTGACCAAAGTAGAAGTCGCTGCAATTGGCCAAGTCCGCTGCGGGCAAGTCCCATACCCTGTCAAAATACTTCTGAGGCTCATGAAAGGACAGGTTGTAACTGGTGTAGTATTCCAAGGGGAGGCCAGAATCTGCCAAAGCGGCGTCACGGACTGCACCAGCGACGTAAACACCATCTTTTGACTCATAACCCATGGAGCCTAAATCCTCTGGAGCCACATCCTTGTTCTTGGCACGGAACTCGTCAAAGAAGACTTGCACTGAGGTCAGCCAGGTGTCCAACAAAACATCGCTTCTGAGCGGACTTGCCACGGCGCAGTCAATGTCCAAGCATCCGGCCAACTTGAAAATCCCTTCATTTGCCCAGGCAATCTGTCTCGGATCTCTCGCGACATGATAACCTCAGGTTTCTAGCATACCTGCTTTCTAGATCCGTCTTACGAAGGGCAAAAATGGCTCCCAAAGCCTGGAGTCCCTCTACGTGCTGCTCATATAAAACCAAAAAGCCGAGGACTTCTGACACCAGGATCTCAGCCACGGAAGTGAGCACACTGGATTCGGGCCAGGGATAGACCTGGGTCATCACTGGGCACAGTCCGAGCAACAATGCGGCTTCCACCATTTAGGGTATAGGGCTCCGTGTTTTTCATGCGGGTATCGGTCAAAGGGGAATGTCGGCAAACTAGGACCCTTAGCACCACCCCAATGAGTCCTCATGACACGTGTCTCAAGCGTCGAGACCGTGCAGAAGCTGAAAACAAGGTATTAAACCAAACCCCAAATCCTAAACCCCTTAACCCTAAACCCTAAATCCCTGAACCCCTAAAACCCTAAACCCTTGTCTAACAACGACACAGCTACCACAAAGCGTACCGGGCTTAGCTGCCCAGAGCTATTTGAAATGTATCGTCGTTCCGGCTCCAGGATTCCCTGTGGCAGACACCGCTCAGCTGCATTAGCAACGCTGAGCCTTGCCGCCTCGGTTGTGCAAAGTACATAATACTCATAATAATAAAGTAGTAAGTAGAATAATAGTAATCGCAGCAATAATAACCTTGTAAATATATATATATACACACTCAAAGTTTATAGATATATATATATATACTCACAAAGTTTGGAACCGCGCGCCGTGTACAGGAACCATTCCCTTTTCCATTCCAGATTCCGTTCGCTGCTCTTCATCCGCTTCTGAAAACTCTATATGTTCTGCCATCAAGACTGATGACCCATTCCCGGTTGACTACAAACTGGACCAGCTGCCCACAGGAGGAGCGAAATGCCGGAAACAGAGCGGTGGCACGCCTTGCAGTTTAAGACTTCAAGCTCAGATCTACAAAGCATCTGCAGGTGGACATTCTGGAAGATTAGGAGTGTTGTTCTGGACCCAATAAAGAGGACCGGATCCATGGCAGATAGCAGGAACCTTTATTTTTGAGAAATTCCAGCGACATGCTGCAAGCTGCCTTGCGCCGTGGAAATTCTCCATTTGCCGTCTCATGGTCGACCTTACTGAGACTGAGAAGAATGATGGGCAACAGCAAGCGCTGGGATACTTTCGTGCTTCTCATCATGATTGTCATCATCATCATCATCATCGGGTGAGAATGTCCATGGCAACTTTCTACATACTCTATCAGATAGAACTCATCTAGCAGTTCAAGTATGATGACATTGCGCGCAAGCTTCAAAGCACGCATGACCACATAGCACCCAGAGATGATTCACATGAAGCCTCTTTCTGGTCTTTGCAGAACGGAGTAACATATCCCACTGGGTACCCGGCCATCGCAGACAGCGTCCCGGGAGGCGGGCGACCGACTGCCCCGGCTTACTCATAGCTCTCACGGCTACGGATGATACTAAGAATCTCGCATGACCGTTACTACCTCATGCTTTGGAGAGTATGTATTTTGGTATACGAAAGGTCATGCAGCACTTCAATATCAGCAGCATCGTTGCTACTGCTCTCGACCGCATCTTCCCCATCAAAGCCCCTTCTCCCCTCATCGCAAATATTCCCGTGCAGTACAAAGATATACAGGGAACGCTTGTTACAAGATGGTGTGGGGCTTCACTGGCGGGGGAGATTGTGCCCAGGTACCGCCTTAGATAATCTCAGTTTCAATAGTGTTTTCAGTGTGGTTTCGTTTGCTCAGTATGTTGTTGCAAGGCCACTACCATTCACGAAAATCGAACAGCCTTGCTGAACTCCAGGTCTTGCTTGTTGAGACTTGAGGCTGCGAGCATGAAGGATCCCTGATGGGACTCTAGGGTGGCAAAACTCTGCAAGCACCACATCAAAGTCCTCATCAAATCCTTTCTGAACTCCTAGCAACACCTCTGCCATTTGAACTGCTGATTCCACGACAAAAGGCTAGTTCAGCCGCGAGCTTAGAGGGAGCAGTGCTTGTGACAATATGGCGATGTCCTCACCTGTGCCAACTCATGGTCTTGTGGAGTTGGGTGCTAAGGTTGTTGTAGATATAGTCCCCTTAAGTAGATGGAACTCCATATGCCCCATATTCTATCTACTTAAGGGGTGTACCTTCATCACGGCTGTTGTCCAAGCCCTCAACTTGATGCTTCGATTCCGGGTCCGTGCTACCCCAAACCGGAAAACCCCGACACTAGTCCCTCGACCCATGTACACTCCGCGCTTAAAGTCCGGCCTCCGCGGAAAAGCATGGGCTCGTTTCAGCTGCGGTGCAGCAAAGCACCTTTGAGAGTGTCAAAGCCTGCAATCTAGGACCTAGGACCTACCTGGACCCCAAAAGTATGTAAAATAATGGCCTTTATGGCTATTATTAAGGGTTTAGGGTGATTTTTAAACATACTTTTAGGGTCTAGGTACGAGTTTAGGTTTCAGGGCTTGCATACACTCATTGCTTGGTGCAGGGCTTCAGGCCAGGCATGCTAACCTGGCAGGGATTCTACCGGAGTTCTGTCTACAAAGAGCAAGAAGGGAGTAACTGGCATGTAGGAATGCAATGGGTCAGCCAGTTAGGCATACTATGAAAACTTTACAATGGATGATTCTGGATTTTGATTTCAGCCCTGACCTAAAATCATCAATCTAAAGTCCTGCTCGGAGAGTGTGCTGTATAGAGCCGGGGGCTTCACTAGAAATCGATTTTTACGTCCGGCGGTGTGCCCAGGCACACGGAGGGACTTAAAATCAATCTTTAATCTTTTCTGCGGTGCCGCGTCTCAACCCAGCTCTTGACTTTGAATTTGTCTTGCGCATGCCCCTAAATCTGGCTCTAAGACCTAATGGACAAGCTCTTGTCAAGGAAAGCTTGTTGAAATCGATTGCAAGCATTTGCCATGGAATATAAGCCTAAATTTGGTTAGAGCCACCCAAAAGGAAAATGCTCGAAATCGATTTCAAGTCTCAGCTTGAGGAATGAGGAAAGCGGAGAATTAAACTCGATTTAGTTATTTGCATGGCTTGTCCCTGGAAGATCTTAGAATCGTTTTGATCATCACCAGATATCTGAATCCGAAATTCCTGAAAGCATGACTTGAAATCGACACTTTAACTCAACCTAGAAGTCAAAATTCAATCTTATTTCCCAAGCAATACCTGTGGGCAGGTTCCACCCTCAAAAGAAAAGCCCTCCCGAGACCCTGAATCCTAAACTGTGCGACAGCCCGTATCCCAAAAGCCGCCAACCCACGCATCTCAAAGCTGATGCAACAATTAATTACTTGAAGGTTTCGGCTACAGGCTCTCCACTAACATCCTCTGAGCGCAATGGGATACATGTCTTAAAGCATTTGCTAGCCCTCTTTCCCATAGGAGCCGGGACACAGTCGCGAGACTTTTAACCCTGACTCCTACCTCTGAATCCCTACCCCTGGCTCTTTAAAGGGTTCTGAGACACGGCGCTCGGCTCATTCCTGCGGCCCAGCACGAGTTTGGAACCGCACCAAACCGGCGAAGGGCCTTCAAACTCTGCAGGAAGTATATGAGCTATAGTCTAAAGTCCTAGTATCCCCCTTAACAAACCCAATAGAAGTCCCCTATACAATCCCCTATATAATCCCCTTTAAGGAGTTTAGGCTATAGCTCATATGAAGAGGTGCAGGGCTCAGGGCTTAGGGATGATGGTCTGGGCTTTGGGGTGTTGTGGTGTCGGGTAAAGCAAGGTCCTTTGAGCTTTCAGGGGTTGTTCGAAGCTTCCATTCACAAACCATCTGGGGATAGCCCAAAATAATCCCAGAACCTCCATAGAGGTGACCCTTGCAATCTGCTCATGACCCTCACATGTGTTGTTGAGGTCCCTGGATTGCCCGTATGTTGAGAAATTCAGAGATCAAGATGCTTCCAAATGATGGGTCTCCTCTCAGGTCAGGGTCCTCATAATGAGGCAGATAGCATCTTGGGAAGATTTAATTAGTAGCAGCTTGACATTGAGAACTTATGAAGACTTTATCGCTCATACTATGAACTGCTTGGGCTGAAATCCTCTGATTCGTGAAGCCCCTGCTCAGCACCGCCCCCTTTAGCTCCACATGACATGACTCAGCTAAGCATGAGCTTGCGTCTTCTTTGAGAACGATGTGGCACGACTTGGCTTTAGCAATGCAGTACGAAGTCCTTAAGCGAGCTGTTGCAAGGGAACACTCCCTGACACTCTTCAATGGGTGAAAAGTGAGGCTGCTAGCGATGCATCGCTCAAAGGCTCCCTCATGTCGTATAATGTAGGGGTCTAAGTAGGGGCCTAAATAACTAGAATAGGGTTTGCGGCAGATTTCTGCAGTTATTATATTGTAATTGAGCAGAGGTTGGGGAACAGTAGTTACTGTCGATTTCTATTCAGGCATCCATTCTGCAGCGTGTGAGAGACGCTCTCAATCTAAAGGGTCGCCTTCCTGGCATCATGGCACTGCAGGGTGCGAACCTGCTGTACGCCAAGCCGAGTTCTTGCCCTGCCGTGATGCAAAAACTCTCCTTTAGGCTTCGGGTTCAGGGTTTGGGGTAACAGGGTTTAAGGTTTAGGTAATACTAAATCAACTCTCCTTTAAGGTCTATAGGTTTCAGGGACTCTCCATGCCAGCGCCGGCAAAATGCTGCCACCTCTACAATCCGCCTTCACAGACCACTCCTTCCATTTCATCGTAAAGCATTGCCCAAGATCACCAAATGGGGGTTTCCTAAAAATAGGGGTACCTTTTTGGGGGTCCTTACAATAAGGAATATAATATATTTTGGGTCTATAGTGGGGTTCCCCTATGTAGGGAAACTACCAAGTTTCTAGTCTCGCGCCTGCAAAGTCAAGGCTTCCTGACCTCAGAGCAAGGTGCTACTAGTTATTAATTAGGAGGACCCCCCACCCTGTAATCGTGGTATAATAAGAATATAAAAGGACCCTAATATAATCCCTATTATCGCTTATCATCACTATTACTGGGTTGGGGGGTCCACCTAAGATATTACTGTTGTTCCTATTCGTACTTCATTTGTGCATACTACTGTTTTTTGTAGTTTCCAAAAAATTGCGGGACCCAATATAGACCCAACATACT
>CAJNIZ010000939.1:17316-30486 GCA_905231905.1 Symbiodinium pilosum
AGGATTTAAGTTTAGGGTTTAGGATTTAGGATTTAGGGTTTCGGGTTTAGGATTTAGGATTTAGGGTTTAGGATTTAAGATTTAAGTTTAGGGTTTAGGGTTTAGGATTTACGGTTTAGGATTTAAGTTTAGGGTTTGGGGTTTAGGGTTTACGCCCCAGACTCCAGAAAGTTAAATTGGGGTTACATTGGGTTATATGGGGAAAATGGAAAATGAATGGAGACTACTGTTTAGGGTTTAGGGTTTAGGGTCCTTGGTGTGGGGCTTAGGTAATAAAAACTCCTATTACTTAAGTCAGAATCTCTCAAAATGTTGGGTCCTTCCTGGAGTCCTTCTCTTACAGACTGTTTGTGTGGTATATAAGCTGAACCACTTCCGGGTCGCAGGGCCTCTGGCTTTCTCGGAGCAAGGCCACAGGCCTAGGGCTTAGTGCTTAGAGCTTGGGATGTAGGGCTCAGGATTTAGGGCAACAGCTTTCCTACTTGTATATGTTGGTCCACTATGGTATACTCAGGACCATTCACCTGCAGCCACCTGACCCTTACCCCGTGATTTTTACCTCACCGTGCTGGCACAAGCCCACTCGTCACAACCCGGGTAGGTACAGTACGAAACAGTAGGCGATCCATTTTGGCAAATTTCAAGACTACGCTGGTAACCCAATTCACCTACAGCAGTCCACTTGAGCGGATTGTAGGTAGTAGGGCTGCAAGCCCAGCTTTGCATACTTACCAAGTCCCATGAACCTTCAAGTAGCGATCCATAATGGTAACTTTTCCGAGACTCCCTATGATAGTCCCCTATATACCCCGCTATATAACCCCCTTTAAGGACTTCAGACTATAGGCCACCTGCCAAGAGTGTACCATCCTGTGCGCAGCCTCCTGGACTCCAGTACAGCTTCGACATGTTCGAGGATCCGACACCCTAATACACTGTGCTTGAAGCTTCGTCTGCGGTTTAGGGTTTAGGGTTTAGGATTTAGGGCTGAGCCAGCCGATGCATGACCTCCACATATTCTGATAGGCACCGGTTACTTAATCAGCATGAGCTCTAAAAATGGATGTTGTATGTTTGCCCTATGTATTCATCTACCAAAACATATAGTAGTTGCCCAAAATAGGGGGACCCCAATATAGACCCCAAAATATTGTAGTCCTTATTATGGGGACCCCCAAACTGGTACCAACCCCCATATAGGGGCTTCCATAAAAGGGGGCCACAGGATAGACCCCAAAATGCGATAATCCTGATCATAGAGCGCCCAAAAAGAGATCCCTCGTTTACAGAAATCCTTATCCCCATAAACCCTTGTACAATGCCAGTGTTCATGTCATGTTCCAATTTCTTTTACATTTCATCCTCCGCTATTAAGGAGCCCCCATAAACCCTAAACCCTAAACCCTTCCGAACCCCATACATCAATGCCCACTGGAAGGTCAACAATTGAGCGCCCAAAGTGGATGCTGGAGGGGCTTAGAGTTGTTTAGGGTTTAAGGTTTAGGGTTTAGGGTTTAGGGTTAGGAATTAAGGTTTAGGCTTCGGGGCTTCAAGCCTTGCATGCCACAGCCCAAGCCGTCGTATATTTACTGCTGATACTAGAAATCCTGCATTGGGCACAACGCTCTGAAAAAGGAAGACGAGCTACGGTCTAAACAGGGTTTAGGGTTTAGGGTTTAGGGTCTCCTGAATACCCCCAATAATGCTCCCCATGATACTCCCCTATATAACCCCCTTTAAGGGTTAAGACTAAAGTACATATGACTACTTAGTAACTAAATTCCGGAACCTCCCAGTAAGCTCCAGCACCAAAGTCCCGGCAAGTAAGTCCAGCTCAGTCCTTTCGGTACCACTCCTTGTAGAACTTGCCGAAATCAAAGTCGCATGGAGGATTCTCAAGCTCAGCCTTATCTAGCTGCTTTCCCGGGATTTAAAGTCCAGCCCTTTCGGGCCAACCACAAAAGCTTAATCACTTGGCCGTTTCTCAAAATGTTCCTCCCTTCAGGATACAAAATATTATCAACATCATCATCATCATCATCATCATCATTATCATCATCATTCCTGTTTGACCCCCAAGCATCCCTAGCATCCCTCTGGCCGCCCCAACTGCCATTCGGAGAATCTCTTGAATGGATTCTCAGGTCGCCTTGCGGCATAGGGTTTGGGGCTTAGCGTTCAGGGTTCACGGCTTGGGGCTTCAGTTTAACTACCTCGCCCTGAATGCCAAACCCCTCCTGAAACCGGTTTTGGTTTGTTCCGAAACAGAGGCCCTTAGTGACCCTGACTGGTTGCCGGGACTACCACGCGATCATGACAACGATTCGACACGTCTAATTTCGAGCAACACCCAAATCTCTAAAACCTAAATCTGGTTGGGGAAGGAATGCAATTCACCATCCATGAGCTCTCATGATTGCTTGATCAGGCTAGATTCCAGCTTGGTTTGTTTGGATTCACGTTTGGGGGTAAGGGCTTAGGGCTGGCAATGTCCACCCGTCCCCATTGACCTACTCGGGTTTAAGCTCATGACTTAGGGCTTCAGGTTCGCGCTTAGCTTTCAGCAGTCCTCGTATGCTAGTTGTTGAGAGTGCCTCGACCACATGGCTATGAAACGGGTTCCTTTGTGGATTCCTTTTCGGGGTCGCCTGTACTTACTCCAGTAAGCAACCAAACCAACTGCAGCCAAAGCAGCAACCGTCGGCATGTAAGGATACCTCGAGGGACTTGCTTTTCAACATGTAATTCAAAGATGGTATGGTACCCCCTGCCCTGATACAAATATCACCCCAGACAATGCCGAAATAGCGCAAAAAGACCATCAAACAAACCTCGTTTGGGCCTCATCTGGCGGTGGGGTGGTAAGGGGGAGGAATATGACTCTGTGGCATTAGCTTAATCCTTAAACTCCTTCAGAGTACTAGAATTCAGTGCCTTGAGGACTGCACAATCTGTTCTGCGGTTGCCCCTGAACCCTAAACCCTAAAGTTTGGAGAGTCCCTACATAGGACTGGGGCCTCTGATTTTCTGAAAAAGGAACTTGACTCAACTGGTATATTATAGTATTTTCTGGTATATTATGGTATATTATGGTATATCATGGTATATTATAGTATATCTACTACGGATCGGAACCCGCCTTATCATCATGTATCATGTGGCCCCAAGACGAACAGCCATGAATTCCTGGAGAAGCCTTGGGGAGCCCCATCTTGACTCCTGTGCTACCTACCATCTAGGAACCTACATGGGGGGTTCCCAAAATTAAGGGTACCTCTTTGGAGGTCCCTTTAATAAGATCTATAGTATTTTGAGGTCAATATTGGGGTCCCCAAATTTGGGGAAACTTCCACATGCAACTCCGCGTTTGGCTATGGAGGCTATGCAGCGAGGGTGGGTGGCCTTCTGCTGAGAAAGCCTTGTGCAAATGGTTTGTCATTATTTTAGTAGCTTCCATGTTCTTTTCCATTATCGCGATAACCCCAATATACTCTATAGTTGCTTCCACTTTCTTTTCAATTATCCCAATAACCCCAATATACTACATAGTAGTTTCCACTTTCTTTTATATTATCCCAATAACCCCAATATACTATGTAGTAGTTTCCATTCTCTTTTCCATTATCGCAATAACCCTAAACCCTAAACCCTAAACCCTAAAATAGCTACTGTGGTTTGGGGTTTCGGGCTTCAGGTCAGGACCTCCAACCCTGCTAAAGTCTGGCTCGAGCTCCCTGAACCTCCACAGTGTGTAGGGTTTAGGGTTTAGGGTTTAGGATTTAGGGTTTAGGGTTTAGGTAGGGTTTGAATGCTACTTCGACTGGTTGCCTGAAAATGCCATATTTAGAGTTTAGGCTTCAGCGCACCATCCCCGAACCTTCGATTCCTCCATCCCTCGCAGGGTTTGCCGTTAGCCCTGATCCCGAAAACCTAGATAGTCACCACCACTCCATGTCCCCCAACTCCCAGAAACAAAATCTGCTCCCCCGATACTGAAACCCCTCACGCTCCAATATTGCATACTCTCAATAAGATACCATCGAAATCAGGAGAACTTGGGTGGGGGGGGGACGTGACGATGAGGGGGAGTTGCCCTAAACCCTACCTTAACCTACCAAAACCCTACTTTTTTGTAGGTTCTCTATAAACTCTATACTGAAATTTATAATAGGAACCCACAAAAAAGTAGGTTTTGGTAGGTTAAGGCCCTAAACCCTAAACCCTAAACCCTAAACCGCGTAGGTGTTGGTAGGTTCAGGTAGACCCTGAACCCTAGGCATGTTCAGCCGCTTGAGAGTTCTCTCATCCACCACTCCCGCCCGTTTTGGGACTCTAAAATCTCAACCTTAACCTGAAACCCATAGGGCTTAGGGTTTAGGGTTTAGGGTTTAGGGCTCCAACCCCTCAAAACCCCCAACAGCCCTCAAACCCTAAGAACTCCAAAATCCCCAAGCCCCTTTTCCAGGCCTCTTGTCGAAGAGTTCGGCAGCCTGTTTGATGCGCTCCTGCAGAGGCTGGTAGTGGGGGGAAGCGAAAGACTAAGGGTCTAGGGGTTTGGCGTTTAGGGGTTTAGGGGTTAAAGGTTAAGGGTTTGGGGTTTAGAGTTTAGGGCTGGTTAACGGTAATCATGGAAAAGCAAATGGAAAAGAAGATGGACAATGAAGCGGAAACTTGGCTGCTGCAGGCGCGTGCAGGAGCTAACGAGAGGCTATTGACATGTTAGGGGGTAATGAAAAGCATTTTGATTACAAAACTTAAACTTAGGTGTTGTCGTGAGGTGTGCTCTGTGATAGAACCCGGCACCACTTGAGATGCCTGAGGTACTGCAACAACGTGACTTGGTTACATCAGGTCATAAGGGAAGGCTTCACAGTTAGCTGGCTTGGGGCTTCAGCCTCGCCAGCCCCTATGGGCTTTAGCACCTTTACGGCTTTGGGATGAGGGGGCTTTTCGAGTTTAGGGTTTAGGGTTTAGGATTTAGGGTTTAGGGTTTAGGGCTTAAGCTTCAGGGTGGAGGAAGCCACTGGTGCACAAACACCCTTGCAGGACCTCTACAACTTTGGCTTCGCAGGCTGGTCTACATTTTAGTATATTACTACCATTAAGTGTACTATTACTATAGTCCCCCTTAAGCAGATAGAGTATGGATTTGGGTATCTTATAATGAGATCCCCATATACTTCATATTCTATCTACTTAAGGGGGACTATAATGCTACGATTATTATCACTATCGGTATTACAACTAATAATACTGTAGAGGAAGTAAAATGACCAGTGTTTTTTGGTGGTTGAACCTAGTAAGATAATATTCCTTATTTAAAATACCATACCCCAAAAGGAGGATATAATCTTACTCTATACTGGGTACCATAGTATCCCCAAATAAAATACTACTCAAATATCGTTTCCCATGGTGGATCATTGCCAGCCTCATGGACCCGCCCTGCTCTGATCGCACTACCACTTTCGAATCGTAGAGTTTGAGTCATCCCCCTTTGACCCACCCTAAACCCTAAACCCTAAACCCACACACATGTCGGGCTCAGAGCTTCGGGCTGCGGGGAATAAGGCGTAAAGGAAGGTTCCATTGCACAATATGATTCTGACGTGGCAGCACTTAGGGCTTAGGGTTTAGGGGTCCCCAACCTACATATGAAAGTGTTATGGGCACGAAGCTCAAGGTTTGCAGAGTGTGTGACTCCCTTGCACCCTCCTCGTTCGCAGAGGTGGTGTTGATGCCATTCCACCAGCCTTGCATACAGCCTACATTGTAGGCTGTAATCATCTTTACTAATACCACATACCCCTCCCCTACCCCCTAATATTAGATATTCCCCCATCAAAACATGTAAATAAGGCCAGAAATATTTTTTCTGGGGTGAGGGTATTCAAGCTTAGTATGAGGGGATTAGTGACCCTAAACCCTAAACCCTTAACCATAAACCGCTTAGAGCTTATGGATTAGGATTGCGTGTACAAGACTCGACCTGCCCTTCTTATTGTCCGCACTTATGATCCAGACTTACTGCCCAGCTGAGGAAGAATTGCGTGGAATTCACGACTACGTAGAATTCTGCAAATACTTGGGTTGTAAGTGTAGATGGGAAGAAGTTTCTTCTTCTTCCGCTTCCTGCCGACCTTGAAGTACGAGTTTGCGGTTTAGCGCTTAGAGTGAAGGGTCTAGGGTTGGGGCAGTCTCCCAGGATTGGGGCACTTACAGCATCCTCACGATCTTAGCCTTGGGTCTCATTTGAGTTTCTGTAGGATCAGATCACATCTGCAAATCCGAAAAAAGGCTGCAAGCCTAGGCCCACCCAGACCTGCAGTCCAAATAGTAATTATAATCATGATTAAGAGTACCAGTAGTAATTATAGTAGTAATAAATAATTAGAAAAAACACCAATACTAATAATAATAACAAAAACTAATAGTAATACAAAAAGAAATAATAAGAGCAACAATAATAGTAATAATGATGAGCCAGGAAAAACCCTGAGCCTCCCTAAACCCTAAACCCTAAACCCCTAAGCATGAGGGAGATGGAATGCGGTGGGTGCGCATCCCTGCCCTCCACCCTAAACCCCAAGCAATCAGGGTTTACGGTTTAGGGCTTAGGGTTTAGGGTATAAGCTAGATTATCCCCCTATAGTGGCGAATCAGATGGAAAAGAAAATGGAAAATGAAATGGAAACTGTTGTAATATAGGGGTTTGAGGAACTTACACCAAGTTTCCATGACGGGTATAGTATAGTAAGTATTATGGCTTATGGTTTCCCCAAAATAGTAACTTAAATTCTATTCATTAACAGCAACCCAGTAAACCCTAAGCAAAGATTAGTCACATACCTCTGAAATGCCCCGAGACACGAGGTCGCCTGCAGCTCAATAGCTAGAGGATCCCCCACAAGCCAGCCAATAATGGCTCATCATTCTTACTATCACTGCTACTATTATTACTCTTTGTATGACTATTATTGTTACTCTTACTGGTATTACTATCCTAAAGTCAGAAATATTTCCCAGCAGAACACCATGCTTTGTCTTTGCTTTGTCTCACAGTGTCGGAACTACGCATTTCTGGCCTGTGCTGAGATCAAGTGACAGCACCACCATGTCAACACCACATAGATTTCAGATAAAGCCCCCAAACTCGAACTCAATGCTGCACTGTAGCCTTCTTAATCTACACGGGGTTACCAGTAGGAAAATTACGGCTGTAGCCTAAGTTGCAGGCTTTAACCCCTAATCCCTAAACCCTAATAGCCTAAGTTGGGAGGGTTAAGGTTCTATAGGGTTTAGGTTGACGCATAACCCTACTTACGTCGAACCATGGGCCTAACAGCAACCATTCCCAGATTTTGAACCCGAAATCCAGAACTCCACAGCTAAACTCCATACCTTAATGGATCTACATAGGGATTATATAGGGGTATATAGGGGGTATATGGGGATTGTATAGTCTCCAAGTTCCAGCCTCTAAAACCTGAAACCTAAAACCGAAAAGCCCAAACCCTAAACCCTAAACCCTGAACCCTAAACCCAAAACCCTGAACCCTAAACCCAAAACCCTGAACCCTAAACCCTAAACCCTAAAATCACAAAATCGTAAATCAACGAAGGGGCTGAACTTCACACCCTCATCGGTCTCAGGATCATACTCCCTGTGGCTCCACCTGTCAGGCATCCCTAGACCCTAAACCCCTAAACCCTAAACCCTTAAACCCTAAACCCTAAACCCTGAACCCTAACCCTATAAACCCTAAACCCTAATCCTATAGACCCTCAACCCCAAACACCCTAAACCCGAACCCTATGAACCCCTCTGCACCCTAAACCCTATAAAGCCCAAACCCTAGAAACCCTGCAAAGCCCAAAACCGTGTGCCATGCTGCTTAAGCTTGACATGCCCATCCAAATCTGCGTCCGCAGCTGTCCAGGAGGCCCAGGAGCCCCCAGTTCTAGGGGTTGGAAAGTGAAATGGATACCGGGTTTACTTTGGCTTGCGAAGGGATAGAACAACTCGATTCAAGAACATATCTTATAGATCAGAAACATCAAGGATCTCAATACCGTTTGGGGTACACTTTTCCACTGAGCTGTATTAGACTCTCTGGATGGTCGTGAGCTGTCCAGTTTTCGATTGACGTAATTCAGCCACTGCTTCTACGATTCTGATGGCGTCAGAGTCCGGCTGCGCCCGGATGATCGCTGACAAGTTCCGGAGCCTCATGGGTGCCGTGCACATGCCTTCGTGGCCTGACATCTCCTTCCCAAAAAAATTGGGTCCGGGCGTGTGCAACATTAGGGGGGCGGCTTGCACCTTTCGATAGAAGTATATTGAGGGTACCTAGGGGGCACCCAAGGTTCTGCAAGCCCCATGTGTGCATGACTCCTTGCTTTCTTCCACTTATAGTCCGTATAGTTAGTAATCATGCTGCATGACTCTTTTGTTTTCTTCCGCTTCTTTTCCCATGACGAACCCGCCAGTAGCGTTTATTGGAAGTGTTTTATGTCCCGCGGCCCCAGGGTAGTCTCAGAATCCACGCCGTAGAGTTTAGGGTTAGGGTTCCCGGTTTAGGATGTCTCAGAAGCCAATACCCCAAACCCTTAATCAATACCATTTTTGGATCTTCACCCCCATCTCATTCTGGCAAATGGCTCCTGTTAATGCTGTGAAGTATGAAAAGTAATTTTCAGCATTATAGAAGTTCCACTCGGAGTACTTATTGTTGAGGGAATCATTTTTCCGGAGAAGGGCTTAGCCAAAATGCATGTTTTTGTCGAATTATCGGTATGACTGAACTGTGCCTAGCGCATGGAACACAACCCCTGAACGAATCACCCACATTGACCCCAAGCCGCCGGCTCTGGCACAGGCTTGCTTGTTTGCAGCAAGACCCTCTTTTTTTTGCAGGGTAGCGCCAATCTTTCCACACCCATCCCACAAACCCCATCCTAACCCCTAAACCCCTTCCTAATAACTACACAAACCCCTGGCTCGTCAAAACGGTATGACCCCCTATGCCCTTAACGATGAACACTGAAGAATAATAAGGTTCAAGCCCTGAAACCCACACTCCACACTCCCAAACCCTACAGGTATCCTAAAACCCGGACAAGCAACAATCGCACCTTATAAACCTTGAGCGAAACGGAGTAGGAAAATCCTAAGTGATACGCCAGTAGTACTCAGAGTTCCCTATGACTCGTATTCATTGTAGTGTAGATAACACCATGTTTCGCATTGTACCTACCAAGCCCCGATACCTTAAAGCCCATCTTCTTGAGACCCAGAACCCCAAATCCTACATACCCAAGCCCTAGCCACGTGTAAGCCCCGACAGGGGTGGGTAGGGAAATCTCAGGCGATAGTCAGGCAGCATCTTATCGCCTACCCTCCTAAACCTTGAATTAACCCCCAAAGCCCAACCTCAGCTCCCAACCGTGACCCTGTAAAGCCCCCAAGAGCTGCGAGAGGGTACGCTCTTAAACTCCTAACCCCCAGCCCTAACCTAAACCCCAAACCCTACAATCCCTAGACCCTAAACCCTACAAACCCTGTAACCCCCAAACTGAGATTCTGTGCTGGGGGAGCCATTGCTGCCTTCCTTTGCCGTTGGCTTTCCTTGCGCGCAAGTCCTCCCTGGCTACTGCACCTGGCGCAAATGAGGGTCCGTTGCAAGGGTTTATTGATTAGGGGTTTAGGGTTTAGGGGTGTAAGGGCCTAGGGTTAGGGTTTGAGGTTTAGGGTTTAGGCGGTTGGGGTGTCAGGACTGAAGGCTTTCTAGGTGTTAGGCCCATGTATAGGCGTTATCTATGAAGAGGCGTAATGGTTTCCACGAATTAGAGCCTCCTTTTGGGGAGTCCTTATAAAGATCATTTGAGGCCCGCCATATGCAGAAACCCCCACTTTCTGAGAATCCTTGGGTTCAGTTAAGATTCCCGTTGCAGAGGTCTTTCCTAGGGTCCGTCCTATTCCATTCCCGTCTTTGAATCTGGCCCACTTAACCAAAAATGATCGGGCTTAAGAATCATGCAGGGTGTAGGTTGGGTACTGCCCCCCCTCAGTAACAGTTGGATAATACTTCTAATATGGTTATATATAGCCCTTAATAGGACCCCTAAAATAGACTGTTACTGCCCCTATAAACCCTATAATCCCAGTTTCCATTTAATTTGCCATTTTCTTTTCCATTTGATTCTCCATTATAGGGGGATAATAACCCTAGTAATATAGATTGTTACTGGGTGGGGGCAGTACCCAAGGTGTAGGGTTTAGGGAGCTTGAGTTGAAGGGTTTTAGGGTTTCGGGGTTAGGGGTTTAGGGGTTTTAGGGTTTTGGGGTTGAGGGTTTAGGGTTTGAGGGTTTTAAGGTGAAGGTTTAGGGGCTTAATCTTTGGGTCTCGGCTTTTTTGGGGCTCTGAGTCCTCCACAGAGAGGTTGCGGACTGATATGTCTTGTCGTGCTGGATGGGATTTCGCAACCTTAAGCCCTAAACCCTAAACCGGTATGAATTAGGAGGACCCCCCACCCTGTAATAGTGGTATAATCGGATAGGACCCTGGTATAACCCTTATTATTCCTTTTAGTCACTATTACTGGGTGGGGGGTCCACCTAAGGTATGAATGTGAATGTCTAGGAGGCTTTCCCTCAGGGATGTTCCACGATGCATAACAGTGTGACTGTCATCAATGCGTACTGGGTAATGTAGGACTCGAATGGAGATTAGCCGTACCACATTCTTACAAATATGGTCCTCAAAGATGACATAGCTTTTCAATTCGTGCAAAGGCCATGTCAGATGTAAAGCCCCATACCTGAACGCCCAGGCCCTGTTGAGTGGCACAGATTCCTTCTTCCAAGCCTGGGTGGTTCTACCTAGACCCCAAAAGTACGTGAACAAGTAGCCCATAACCCCTTAAAATTGCCAAAAAGCCTATTCTTCCACGCATTTATTGGGTTCAGGTAGGGGCAAGGTTTGGGTTGAGACGCGTTTGAGACTGGCGTGCTCGGTTGATGTGCACAAACTACTCGTTTTAGGCACCCTTGCAAAAGATCTAGGTGCCTCAGTAGCATCCGTTTTCCCTTGCTGAGTTTTTTGGACAAGGGGTAATGGGGAACGTAGAGATCCGTCTCACAGCTCAGGCACGCGCTCATGGCGCCCGAGGTCAAGCGAACTGCATGGGACGCACACAAGAGGAAGAAGGAACTTGAGGCGCCCTCTGCACCTATTAGTCCGAGCTTCGCTGTTGTTTCTTACTGCTAGGATGGCACCGCAGTGGGTGAACTCACCAATGTTCTGCTGCAGATCCGTGGTCCATGTTGTCAGTAAGCGCTACCACGCTGGCTGCTCTTGTGTATTGGAATTCTCCTCGCGAGTACAGTCATGGAAGATGGGTCGCGGTCCTTTTGCTTACATGCAGTTCTACTGAACCTGAGGCGCGCCCGCAGAGGAAGCGCGCTGTGCGCATATACCTCATCAGGCTTTGCTGGCGTTTGTTGAGTTCGTAGGACTTTGTGGAGATAGGGTCATCCAGTTGAGGTTTAGTGGTGCAAAGTTGAGAGCTTGGGTATTGAAGTCTTCAACGTTTTGGCTTTAGAATTTGGGATTACTGTCTTTGAGTCTGGCGTGGGGCTTACCTAACCACAAACCCTTCAAGTATGGCTTCTAGTAGGGTTCCAAGGATGCCTTACAGTCAGGACTTGCCAGCCAGGAAAGAAACCAGCTAACTTCAGGGCTCAGCATTGAAGGTTAATCAGGATTTAGGGCTTAGGTGTTTGATGCCGCGGAGCAGGCATGCGCAAAGCATGGCCAACCAACATGGGGGTATCGTCGGCGGCCGTGACGTGAAGACGCTCCTTACTGAGCATGGTGAAGCGCAGGTGGGACATGTTCCCTGACCCCCCCCCCACCACCGTAAATCCTGCAAAGCGCCAGTTTTGGATGTGCCCGCAATGGTCCCTGCATAATCCCCAATGAAGAGGCAGCCGAAGTAGATCCCAAGGATCCCCATTTTGAGAACGTCCTCAGTTGCTTTGGTCTTGGGGCTCGCCACCCACACAAAGTATATCATGGAACAAGCAAAACACGCACCCAGTAAGGAACCCTGCTACCCCTAAGGGCTATCAACAGTTTTAAACAAGGAGCAAGGTGTTTCTGACAGGGGGCGCATGAAAATGGAACCCTAGGCAAGACTGCTGGGTGAGCGACTGCACCGCGAGGGCGTTGCTTTCGATCGCATCTTTGCGTCCCATGCAGTTCCTTGCGCAGTATAGGAAAAGGCTTCAGGGCTCAGGGTTTGTGGTTGAGGGTCTAGGATGTGTTGGTTCAGAAAGCTATCTAGGAACACAATTTCCAGCATTTTTTAGTGGTAAACTTGAGTTTCAGTCTTGGCCTGAGTAATGATCCAGGTTCGAGCACGAAGAACCGCAGAGATTGCTTCCGCGGGGCTTGGCTTCAAAGGCAGCTTCCCTGCATTCTACGAGGAAGTTGTTCCCTAGGGATCCAACAAGCCCAATGTAGCTAAGGTTTAGAGTTTAGGGTTGAGGGTTTATAGTGTTTAGGGTTGAGGGATCCAAACGCCCGACGCAGGTAATATTTACAGTCTTGAGGGCTCAATGTAGGTATTCCTCCTCTACTTGGATCCCTAGGGGTTTAGTCTTGGTGGTGGAAAGTGCGTCAAGAAGGCTCCTGATGCATGCCGCGTGGCATTGTAACTGCCCAGGAAGAGAGGCCCCACCTCGTCTGAGTAGCATCTTATTTGGGGGTACCCAACATACAGCAAGATTATGTCCTCCTTTTGGGTATAGTACTTTTTTTACAAAGAATATAACCTTACTAGGTTCAACCACCAAAAACGCTACTCATGTGCCAGGTTTTCTGACAAATATAAGGTCTTTTACAGCTGGTTTCACAAGAAGGCGGTAGAATTTTAGGGTGGTACCAGCAACCCCCCATACGAAAACATAGCAGCATTTAAAGCACGCCGTTTTCGCTCTTTGCATGGCAAGTCCGCTGGACAAACATTGTTTTGAGCATTCCCTAATCCTTACCCTAAGGGTCCAAGGACCCAAATAATAGGGTCCCTTTAAAGGGGGGTTATAGGGGTATATAGGGTTTAGGGTTTAGGGTCCAAGGACCCAAATAATAGGGTTTTAGGGCCCAA
>CAJNIZ010000940.1:0-30175 GCA_905231905.1 Symbiodinium pilosum
GGGCTTTTCAGCAGTACCCCTAATTGTGGGAACCGCCCAGAGGAATATACAACCTTCTGAAATGGGCTTCAGTCCAAACTCTTTAAAAAGGAGGTTCTTTCGGGATTATATAGGGGACTACTACATGGGTTATTGAGGGGGATACCAGGAGTTTAGACTATAGCTCAGATGAGTAGCGTTTTTTGGTGGTTAAACCCAGTGAGATTCTATTCCTTATATAAAATGCTATACCCCAAACGGAGGATATAATCTTACTCTATATTGGGTACCATGGTATCCCCAAATAAAATACTACTCAGATGGGCTCTGGACTTGGTTAGTGTCCTAAACCCTACAGGTCGAACCCTGAACCTTAGACCCGCCTAAACCTTGAACCTTAAACCTAACCCTAAACCCAAACCTTAGACTCTAAACTTTGCACCTGAAACCAAACCTTGAGCCCAAACCTTAGACTCTAAACAATGCACCTGAAAACCAACCTTAAACCCAAACCTTAAACCCCAAACCGTAATGTAAACCCATGATTAATAATCCCCCTCCCTTAAGGGCCCGAATATAAGGATCCCTATTATAATCCCTATTAAGGGAGGGGGTTTATTAATCATGGGTCTACATTATCCAGGATATGCAAGTTGAACCTTGGAATCCCAGAAACCTGCCCATTCTTAAATCATGATAGGGAGTTTAACTTGCAGAGTTTGGGGGCTTAGGGTTCAGGTCTTTAAAGCTTTAGAGGTTTAGGGTTTAGGGCTTAAGTACTTGTTGGGCTGTAGGATTTAGCGCTTAGTTTCTATGGATCACTTCCCACCCTAGTACAAGGCCCTTCTGTATTTCTTAGGCAAAGGTAGTAAAATCGCAAGAACTCGAAGCGTTTCCAATTCTGATGCAGCCCCAGCACATGCTATTGCAAGCTATAGAGCTTGAACCCATGAATTCGCGATACTAGTCAACCTTTAGCCACGGTTTAGGTATAGGGTCAACTTGTATTCAACATTTTTTGCCGTGAAGCGCTATGCTCTAAACCCTACACTTAAAAATCTAAAACCTAAACTCTAAACCCTAAACCTTTAAACCCTAAACCCTAAACTCTAAACCCTAAACTCTTAACTCTAAATCCCAAGCCCCAAACTCTAAGCCTGGGATACTTCCAGAAGCTAACCCTAAACCTTAGGTACTGCCCCCCCCCTCAGTAACAGTTGGATAATATTTATAATGTAGTTATATATAGCCCTTAATATGACCCTTAGTATAGACTGTTACTGGGTGGGGGCAGTACCCAACCTAAACCCTACACCCTAAGACCCTAAACCCTAAACTCTAAACCCTAAACCTTTAAACCCTAAACCCTAAACCCTTAAACCCTAAACCTTTAAACCCCTTTCCCAAGCCCGCCGCAATTCATTGCTGAGGACCAGAGAGGCCCCGCCTTCTGCCGTGCCGCGGGCGCTGGCCTACGGTTTGCGTTTGGAGCTTAGGACTTAAGAGGTTTAGGAATCTAGGTGTTTAGGGTTAAGGGTTAAGGGTTAGGGGTTTAGGGGTTTAGGGTTTAGGGGTTTAGGGTCTAGGGGTTAGGGCTTAGGGCTTAGGATTGAGAATTCAAGCTTTGAGATTTGGGGCTTAGGTTTTAGGATTTCGGGTTTAGGATGTAGGGCTTTGGGGACTAACTCCGACTTCCCGAATACCCTGGAAACGGGATTTGACTCTCACAATAGTGGCCGAATGGGGGGTAGCTCTCAAATTTAGGGTCCCATTTTGGACCCCTAGATATAAGGTGCTTTAAAATAATCCGTTACCAAAAAAGGGGGCCATAATTTTGAGAACAACCCCTCAACCCTAAACCCTGAACCCCATAATGGGGATCTGGTAGATCTAGGTGGCTCCTTTCAGGGGAACTGGCGGCAGTGCTGAGGTTTTGCATCTTCAAGGCGTATGACAAAGGGCCCTAGATCTGATTCTTGAGGAATTTTGAGGAACCAAAATCCTAAACCGTAAGCCCTAAACCCTACAAGCCCTAAACCTAATTACGCTATAACCCAAATCCTACACCCTAGACCCAACACTATCCCTAAGGGTCCAAGGACCCAAATAATAAGGTTTTAGACCCCAAATACTATACTATTAACGGTATTTGGGACCTAAAACCCTATTATTTGGGTCCTTGCACCCTTAGGGTATACTTCAATAAGGAACCTCGGACCCCAGGACTGGTACCCCATGTGGGCTACTACATTGGATCTTGTTTAGGCCCGCAACCCGCATCACAATTCAACTTAAAACCTGAATCACATACCATAGGCCCGTTAAACCCTGTGACCCTAAACGCTAGATCTCTACCCCTAACCCCACTCTAAACCCTAAACCCTTGATCCCGTGATCCCTGCTCCCGATGAAGATACCCACCTAGGTTTGGTGCCAAAGACAAATTTACAGGCAGAGGCATGTTTGGGCCAAAAAAACCGCTAGATTTAACGAACATTTTCCCCAAACCCTAAGAAGATAAGACTCCAGGTATAATGTAATACGCAGTAATGTATGTCCTGTCTTTCTGTCTTTTTATGTGTTCTTGAACTTTCTTTTTTCTCTTACTTTCTTTCGGTTCTTTCTGTTCTTCGTGTCTTCTCCTAGTCAAAACCTAGGTAAAGGAACGAATTCCTGTCAAAATACAGAGAAAACCTACTGAAAGGAACGATTTCCTTTCAAAATACAAAGGGCCCCCCCCCCAAAGACAAAACGCACAGAAGAATAGGCCCTCCCCCAATGTAGCTGCTTAGATTCCACGACACCAGGGCAGAAAGAGGACCTAGGGAACCATGATAGGGCTACCGGAGTGTCAAGGGCCTTCTTCATGGCCGTGAAAACTGTGGAACAATCTTCAGGCCCGACGTAGCCCATTTTGCCCCAGAACAACCTTGCACTGAGGTTTGCTGGTTCCTTGGCTGACGTGCGCAAAGAAGACTACTCTTGCGGAGCCCCGCACCGCTTTTGGGCTAGGCAGCTTCGGATCAACCGCTGAAGGTATCTGGGCTGGAGGAATGGCAGCCTGGCGAGCTTTGAAACAAGGGGCAAGAAGGGCGGTAGTGTGGCCCCACTGCTTGGGCAAGATGTCTCCCATGCCCTTGGCCTTCAAGCCTTCGAATTCGCGCCCCACGCCCAGCTTGATGACTGTGTTCCCGTCGAAGTAGGCTGCGCCAACCGCGCGCCCATTGTCAGTGTGATAGCACACCACGGAGGTGGCAGAGGCCGCTCTGAACATCTCCTGGAAAAAGGCAGGCTTGCTTCGATCCCCTTTGGGAATTTCAGGGCCAATTGATTTTCAGTAGATTTCTACTCATTTTACTTGGAGCCCACTCAGATGTGAATGGATTTTAATTAGATGTCCATTTCGTCTGGCATCTGGCTCCCCTCTAGAATAATGGGCCCTGGGTTATGGCCAGGAGGCGCCCTTATGAATCAGGAACAGGGATGAAACCATAAACCTTGAATGCCCAAACCCCTAATCCCCTAAATCCTATACTCTAAGCCCTAAACCCCAAACCCCGAAGCTTCGTGCTACGGTGGATACTAAAAATCCTGCATGCATGGACCTAAGTCCCCTATATCTTGGGAACTATATTACTGTATTAACCCTAAAACCAAAACCCTAAACCCTAAATCCCTAAACCCTAAACCCTAAATCCCCTAAACCCTATAAACACCAAACCCCCTAAATCCCGAAATCCCCTAGACCCTAAACCCCTAAATCCCTACATCCCCAAATCCCTAAGTCCCTAAAACCGCCTGATCTTTTCAGCATCCACAGTACTTGGAGGTCCATTGTACTTATAACCTACTTAGTAACTGTAGTTATAACCCAATTATATCTAGGGCAACTATAGTTATGGGACTTATATTTAGGTTTTTAACTACACTTACTAAACCCTAAACCCTAGACCCTAAGTTATGGAACTCATATTTAGGTTAAAACTACAGTTACTAAGTAGGATATAACTACCATGGACCTCCAAGTACGGCCTGGCATTCCGCGCTCCGCGACGAGGATGAGCCGAGGCTACAGGCCTCTTTCGCCCCAAAAACTGATTAAACCATATAGGGTTTAGGGTCTAGGGTTTAGGGTTTAGGGTCTAGGGTCTAGGGTTTAGGGTTTAGGGGTTAGGGTTTAGGATGGATTTAGGATGCCCAAAAACTGATTTTGGAGGATGTAGGGTCTCCCACAGCCCTAAACCCTAACCCAAAACCTTAAACCCCCTAACACTCTCATCCCTAAATCCTAAATCTCCTACCCCAAATCCCATAAACCTATTCTTTGAACCCTAAATCCTAAACCCCCCAAATCCTAAATCCCGTAAACCTTCACCCCAAAATTCCAAATCCCCTAAGTCCAAAATCCTAATGCCTAATCCCTGAATCCTAAATCAGCCTAAATCCTTAAACCCTAAGCCCTAAACCCTGAATCCCTAAATCCCTAGACCTTACCTAGACCCTTTAATGCAGTACCTTTTTGGTAGTCCTAATAAGAATCCTGACCCAAAAACCATACCAAAAGAAAAAAGGAACTACATTGGAGGGTCTAGGTCTCGGGGACTAGGTTCAAAGGCTTAGGTTGAGGAATTAGGGGATCTAGGGTTTAGGGAATTTTGTTGGGGGGTTGGGGTCTAGGGTTTGGGGCTTTCCGGGATTTCGCGGTCTGGGGTCTAGGGTTTAGGGAGTAGAGTTTAAGGGTTAGTTAGGGCTTAGAACCATGGGTTGAAAAGTTTCGGATTTGGGGATTTAGGATGTAAGGGTTTAGGGTGTAAGGTGTGTGGTTGCGTTTGGGGTTCTGAGTTTAGGGTTTAGAGGGTCTGAGATGGGGACTACATTATGTGGGGGGTGTAAAGGAATAATGGAGAACGAAATTGAAAAGAAAATGCAAGATGATATGGAAATTGGTCGGCATTGGGATACGGGGTGTGGGATCCAGGTATATCACAAACCACAGTTGTGCTTTCAAGAATAGAACTTCGTAAGAGACTGCACGAAATCATGTGGTGATAACTTAGATTTACACTGCTTAGGTGAAAGGTGATGAAGGTATTGTTCGCGGTTTAGGGTTTAGGGGCCCTGAGTTTAGGATTGCGGGCTTGGGGCTTAGGGCTTACAATCCAGGATTCTGGGCTTCACATTCGGGACTAAGCCCTAAACCCTAAACCCGAACCCTAAACCTTAAACCCTAAACCCTGAACCCTAAACCCAAACCCTAAACCCTAAACCCTAAAGGACTCAGGACTGAACCTTTAGGATCTAACGTGCCTTTTGCTGGGGCTCCGGGTCCTAGGCAGAGGAATGGGAAGCGAACACTACAGGCTTCCAGGCTGTCAACGCTGGGGGGGAAATAGGGTTTAGGGTTGAGGGTTTAGGGTTTAGGGTTTTGGGTTAAGGGTTGAGGGTTTAGGGTTTAGGGTTAAGGGTTAAGGGTTGAGGGTTTAGGGTTGAGGGTTTAAGGTTCTGGGTTGAGGGTTGAGGGTTTAGGGTTGAGGGTTGAGGGTTTAGGGCTCAAGGGTTGAGGTTCTAAGGTTGGAAGCTTTAGGGGTTAAAAAGCTGATTTTATGCAACCAAAGATGCTCTCTCTCTTCTCCCCTCGTTCCAGAATGATCATTATCATTAACAACAGACCACTTTGCATGAGTCGCAACGCCTATAGCGTAGGGCATCGAATAATCCCTGTCTAAGCCTCCATGGTCTATGCCTGTGCAACCTCCGAACCCCGCTAAGAATTCCAAAATGACGCTCCAAACTTGTTGCAAGGAATGACTTACTGGTTGTTAGTAGGGAATACGGGAATATATTCATGGGGATTCTATGGAGACTAGATTAAGAGATTCCCTTCTAACAACCTGTAAGATGGCCTGTTTTAGCTGCCATTGTTCAGATCCCCCCCCGGTTGTCTAGGCTGCAAACCAAATAAAGGTAGATAGACAGCATGCAATGGTGACTTCAGTCTCCTTAGGTCCGATAGCTAGCACTGCAACCATGATTTGAGCACTTGGAACGTGATCGTTCCCATCATGTTTCTGGGTGAACGCTATCACGCCGACCCCACCCTAAGCTGTTTAGTAACGCGTAACAAAACGCTATGCATGTACTTGTATGTAAACTAGCCAAATAACGCATGCGTAATGCAAAGAAGCAGAGCAGCCACTGACGCTGATCTTGTATGTCCAGTCAGTCACCAACATCAAGCCCGAACCCTGTCGGCCACCTTTTGATGACCAACTGCACGCATTTCATCATGTGCTCGGACACCAAAAGGCAAGCTCCTTATGGCACACTCAATTCCTCGCCTGTCGTTTCAGCCGGCAAAAACAATGGGAGATGCTCGCCTATGAGCTGACCTGGTGTGAAGACGAACTCGAAAGGCTTTTTGTCAAGATGGCTCTGCTCCTGGATGATACGAAGAAATGTTGAACTGGGGCTGATCGAGGCTGGAGTACGTGAAGTTACATATCCCTAACTGTTCGCACAAAATGTCAGAATTAGACTAGGAAGAATGCGATGCGCTTGCGGCAGCTTGCATTGAATGAGAATGTACCCATTCCTGGACAAATTCTTCTCGTCGCTCTTTCTTGCCGCTCCCGCTTGAGCACGAGTTTTGGGTTTAGGGTTTAGGGGCCCTGGATAACACCTCAAGCTTAGGAAGCCCTATAGCCCTAGCCCGGCAGCCTACATGAATGTTAGGCCCTGCGGGACTCGCGATTCGCGCCCTTAATAGTGAACCCCATCATCATCATAGCAAATATTCCCTTAGCTAGAACCGTGCTGTGCTCCGAATATGAACTATCTATGTTGGTAATTTTCCTGACAAGCCCTATGTAGTCCAAGTTTCCTTTGCATTTTCAGTTGTCCATTCGTTCTCAATGCCTAAGTTAAATATTCCTCTATATAAATCCCATGTCTGCTGTTGTTGTTACGAGGGTAGGGGATGCTTTTCTAGCGGTGATCTGCCAACTGACCCCCTTAGCCCCGCCCCTCAAGCAGTGGGTGCCTTGCCTAGGTTTCAAGGCCTAGGGTTTAGGGTTTGGGGTTTGAGGTTTGGGGTTTTTGGTTCCGCGTGTGGCGAAGGTCCGAAGGTTTGTCTTCGTCGTGTACTAATAGGGTTTACGCTGGGGTGCTATGGGTTTAGGTTGCAAGTTGTAGGGCTTACGTAGAGTTGAGAGCCTAAATTCGGAAGTGACTCCCCGCACCTCAGCGGTTTAGGGTCTAGGGTTTATTGCAAAGACCAAACCTTCAAGCAAATAAACCCTAAACCCTGAAAGCCCCAAGAAGTCCAACCATTGAACTGCACACTTCATCAGTGCTACATACGCGGTCAGCCTCGATTCAACGCCAAGATCCTAAAAAACCTCAAAATGCCAACTCCAAGATATCAAATCCTGACTCAAACCATGTCATATCTCTACACTCTACACATTACCATCTCTACCCTCACGACCTCCATGACACTCAGCCTCAAATCCTGCACCCCGACCCCTAAACTCTAGATCCCGAACCCTTCACAAACCCTAAAGAGTCGCTTCATGTGATTTTTTGGTTTTCTTTTGGAGAATCAACCTTAACCCAAAAGCTCTGACCCTTCAATCCCCGGAGTCATAGGGTTTAGAGTTTAGGGTTGTTTAGAGGCCTCGGAGGCAGCTAAAGCCTTCAGAACGGGTTGGCAGCTGTCCTGCTTTTGGATGCGGTTTTTCTGATGCGAGGCCTTTGGGGCTTAGGGAGGTTTGGGCACTTGAGCTGCTGGGCATACGCAGTTTAGGGCTTGGGGCTTAGTTAGGGTTTAGGGTCTAGCTTTTAGGTAGGGCTGAGGGTTTAGGATGTGTGGACATGGACTCCTGTCAAGGAATGTACTAATTACTATGGACTCTATTCCATTACCCGAAAAGACCGCTATGTAGTGTGCCCCAAACAGACACGGAAGACCAACATTTGCCCTGTACACGTCGTAATCCTTGTGTGATCCGCACATTAACACCACAGCTTCGATTTGAGGTATGGCGCACCCGCCTATTTAGGGAATCTGCCATGTCTCGCCGATTTTATATACCAAGACACCGATATACTAAACCTCAGGAAGCGAACATGGGCCATTCCCAAAATGATAAGCCTGCGTTGGGCGAAAATTCTAATACGGCGCAAAATGAGAAAATCTCTACATGCCGTTCCCGTACACCTCGAGAAACCGCCGATAGTCCTACGAAATGAACGGTAGATGCATTCCGGCATTTTCAACAAAAAACATCGGATGATAGGTCCTGCAACTCGCGGTGAGCGCCCCAGCAACAAAAGGAAACCCTATCTTGGGAAATACCCGTTGCTTGCACCCCATGTAACCCCAAACTGGAAAGCAATAAGCCTTAAGCCCCAACTCCTTAACGAAACCCTGCACCATGTGTCCTGTCGCTGGGCATCACCCGGCACAACCTTCAGCCCCCTCTCGCGCTGACGCCGTGCAAGCGCCGGGGACCTGATGTAGGCATGTTTAGGACGGAGGGGTTAGGGTTTCAGGTTAAGGGAGGTTTAGGGTGTAAGGTCTGGGGTTTAAGCTGAGGGCTTAGGCTTCAGCGATTGTAGGCTTCATCTCTCCTTTGAAGGGAGCCCTTCAACGGGCCCTTCGTCCAATTAAGACGGACTGGGATTCATCATAACTTGCCAGTGAATGTGCAGTACTGGTTCATTGTGGGGTCATGAGGGTGTTGGGCCACTTAGAAAATCTCAACTCATCTACTGCTAAACACAACTCCTATAGAATCCGCACATATCCAAAGATCCCTAAACCCTAAACCCTAAACCCCCAATATGTTTCAGTGCAATCCGGCTATGGTCCTTGGAAGGTCGTCCTTCCTGGGTGCAGGGGGCTCGCATGACGCATTCCATCACTACTGTAACGTTGCGAATTCGGAAGTTGAAGCTTCGGTTTAGGTCTAGGGTTTATAGTTTAGGGTTCAGGGTTTAGGGTATGAAGTTTTAGGGTCATGTGTCATCTGAGGAAATGGGGCTTCATGCTCCTCGTGAACCGACTTCTGCGAGAGAATTCCCCTAATGCCAATGGCGCTTCCTGCTTCAAATCCTGAAGCGTTTGCCCTGAACGTCAGAAAACCTGCACCGACATCGAAAATTCCAAACCCTGAACTGCTACGTCTCCCAAAACATCAACCCGCAGGAACCTGTGGTAGTTTCCCAAATGGGGGGACCCCAATAACAGCCCAAAATACCATGATCTTCATAACGGAACCCCCGGAAAGGCACTCCTAATTTTTGGGAGGCCCTTAACCCCGAACCCTATATTCACCTATATAAATCCTATATAACCCTTCAAAGAGACCCCCTAATTTTGGGAAACACCCAACGTGATGATTCCTGCGCATGTTGTCCCTTTCCAGATCTTGGGGTAGGAGGATGCTGGTGTTCCAACTCTCGGGCTTCCACTGTAAACCCTAAAACCTTAGAAAGACCCAAACTCTAAAACGTCATATCTAAACTTGAGATTAAAACCCTGACTTCCAAACTGAAGCCCATAACACTAAAACTTAAATACTAAATCCCAAAACGCAAATTCTGAATCCTAAGCCCTGAACCCTAAACCTAAAGCCGAACCTTTGACCCTAAAATTCTGGGGCCAGGGCCGCTCCATGATGACGTACTCAAAGGCTGCCACAAAGCGCCTTTCCAAAGCGGTGCGGCAAGGAATTTCATTAAAGGTTTTAGGCCCCGCCCGCACCCCACAGATTCACAGTCATCCCCACCAAGTCTCATGTCTAGATGGGGTATCTAGTATCTGCTAGACATAGGTTGCAATCACTAGTGATGTCTGTTGCTGGTGTTTAAGGGCTGGTGGGGAAGCCGTTTCGCAGAGTCATCCCTATACAATCTCCTATGGTGGTACTTGGGACAGTCCTAAACGCGAAGCCGTAAACCCTAAATCGTAAACCCTAACTCAAGACCCTCCATCTACCCTTTATATATCCTGAGTAGGGACCATATACCCTAGTTGTTTAACATACACGGGGGAGGTCCATTTTCCTTGCCATTCCTGAACCCGACGTTCCCCTCCCTGGAGGATCAGAAGTTTGAAGAAGCACCCTCCGGAGCCTATATATCCTAATATAAGCCCTTGATGCCCCCCCGTATAAGCCAGAAATGCCTGCCGAGTACTGAAGAGCCCGGCACAGGAGCGCAAAGTTGAAAATTTCATGTTAGGGCTTCAGGCTTGGAACTTACTTACGCTTGGTTAGCTAGGACTGGATCCTTATAGTAGTCCCTAGCAAACCCATTCTCGTAATTTCCATTTTCTTTTCCATTGCTTCAGAGTTAGGGGCTCTAGCTGCACCCAGGAATGGTAATTGCAATACTTGGTGCATACTAAATCGAGCAAGATTTCCTCCACCCAGCGCAGAACCCACCGCGGAGCTTTGAATTTAGGGCTTAGAGTTTAAGACTCTGAGCTTCGAATTACCGCCTTTCGTTTGGTCTAGGGAAGTCTCCCCAACAACCCCTGTCTACTCATTGAGGGTTTGCGGTTTAGGGCCACTTCCGCGGCACTCTTTGAACTGTGGGGTATAAAGGGATACAGGTTATAGAGAGTCGAACTTGTGCCCCCCCTGCTAGGGTATCCTACATGAAGTTAGGAGGCGTGATGCTATTGGGAACTCCCCAAAACCCACTTCTGACAAATTTCCACCATGCAGAGGATATCCTATGGGATGCTCGCCTTCGGGGCCTAGGGTTTAGGGTATAGGGTTTAGCTTTGAGGAGAGTTTGGGATTGAGGTCTTACGGTCAGGCTCAAGGTTCTGATGGCCAAGGTAGCCTGATCCCCAGCAAACTTCTTGTAGGTCTGAACCCCGCCATAAGAACCCTGTATAACCCTACATAACACCTAAACCGTAAACCCTATACGACAACCCTTTCTAGCCCCTACAGAACCCCACATAGCCTTAGTAACATCCCACCTAAACCCTAAACCTAAACCTTAAACACCAAACCCTATAAAGCCTAAAGACTCTAAACCCTAAACACCAAACCCTACAAACCCTAGACCCTAAACCCTATAAACCCTATAAACCCCAAACCCCAAACCTACACCCTAAACCCTAACCCCCAAACCTACACCCTCAACCCTAAGCTCTTTAAACCCTAAAACCCCCTAAACCCTAAACCCTAAATCCCTAAACCCTACAAACCCTACAAACCCTAGAAACCCTACAAACCCTACAAACCCTACAAACCCTAGACCCTAAAACCCTACAAACCCTAAACCCTAAACCCTAAGCTCTTCAAACCCTAAAACCCCCTAAACCCTAAAACCTAAACCCTAAGACCCTAAAACCCAACCTCCATACCGAAGGCTCCAGGCCCAGCTCATTCTGCTTGATGCAGGCCTAGCTCGAGGTAGGTTAGGATTTTGACCTAGGGTAAACAGAATCAAAGAGCACTCTAATAGGAGCCCTAGGAGGGTAAGTGCTCTTTGATTTCTTGGGTTTCTATCCCTATTATGGTCATAAAATCCTAACCTGGCTCGAGGTAGGGATGAGAGGCTTAGGGTTTCCAAGATTTAGGATTCAGGGTTTAGGTGTTGTTGGGTGTTAAGGGGTTTAGGTGTTTGGGGGTTTAGGGCTTAAGGTTTAGGCTTTTTAGGATTAAGGGTTTTTGGGGTTTAGGGTTTGGGGTTTAGGGCTGTAGCTTTCTTACAGTTTCCATATGGAGAATGTAGGGAGATGCGGGGTATATGGGGATATATAGAGATAGGTCGCAGTATGTGGGGATGTACAGGTCTAAATAAATGAGGGCAGAAGGAATCCAACTAGGGTTTAGGGGTGATGTGACGGTTCAGGGCTTGGATTCAGAGTTAAGGTACTGGTTTATAGGGATCATATATGGGTATGTAGGGCTGAGCGGCATATCACCCCAGGAAAGAGGGGTCTCTGAGGAGGGCGACTTAAAGAAGCCGCAATTAATTAACAATGCCGTCTATGCCAGGTAGCCTATACAATGGCTGTACAAGGAATCTGGGGCCCATGTTCTTGGCTATTATTGATGAGTAATCGCAAGGATCGGGCAACGCGATTGCATGAGTATATGGTGGCGGTGGACCCAAACAAGAGGCTGTTCGCCACAAAGCAGAGGTCAGGGCCACTACGTCGTCGAGGGCTTCTTCGTCGGCGACATCTATAGGATCCCCTATCCTGGTACCTCCAGGTTAGATGCTGTGAGGCTTACCGTCCACGCAGACCGTGCTTATTTGACGGGGCCTTAGCCTCTTTCTGTGCTTCCCCTTCGCATCCTCGCCTGATGTTGTACGCTCTGGGTGTATCGGCAATTGTATGTAGGCCTTGAACAGGTCAGCTTAATCATTCGGGTTTCCCGAATGAGGGGTACCTTTTGAGGTTCTTCTAACAAAGGCTATAGTAACAGCATTTTGGGATCTATATCGGGGTCCCCCCTATTTGGGGAACCTACTCTGGGACATGAGTTCAGCAAGGTGAAGCGTCCTTGGGGTTCAGGGTTCTTGGATTGATGTAATCGGAATCCTGGAGCTCAAGGCCGATAGTTGCTGAAAACCCAGCATTCATGCGGTTTAGGGTTCAGTGGGTTTAGGCTTTGGGGGGTTTAGAGTTTAGAGGGTTCAGGGAGTTTAGGGGGTTTGGGGTTTAGAGGGTTTAAGGGGTTCATGGGGTTTAGGGGGTTTAGGGGCTTTTGGGGGGTTTGGGGTTTAGAGGGTTTGGGCTTCAAGGCGCTTGTCTATTGGCCTCGATATGAGTCCCATGCAAGGCGGCAACACCAGGCATGAAGTCCCTCACTGGTTGATAACCCTAAACCCTAATCCCAAAACCTAAAACCCTAATCCTTAATCCCAAAAGCCAAAACCCAAAATCCTAATCCACAAGCCCTACGCCCCTAAAACCTAAATTAATGCTAAACAGCTAAGCATTAAAGGACCCAGGCGAATCTGAGCCCTAAGGGCAGGCGAGATGCCAAACTGGCTAAACCATCAAACTCCAAACCTCCAGGGCGTTCGGATGTAGGGTTTAGGATTTAGGTTTAGAGGCTTTAGAGGGTTTAGGGTTTAGTTTTGAGGGTTGGGGATTGCGGGTTTAGGGTTTTCAGGTTGAGGATTCAGAGCTCGAATCTCCAAACTTCAAACCCCGGGTCCTCAACCCTAGTCGAGGTGTCCAAGTCTAAACTCCATACGAACCCTAAACTGTCCAAGAGCCTGGATATCGTAGGCGAGCTGCCCACTGCCTCAGCAATCAGTCGAGGTTTATAGGGAGTACAGTCCAAACATGCACAAAAATGATCTCGAGGTTTGCGTTTGATGTTTAAGAACCGGGTTTAGCCATCAGGGTTTTTTGGGGTTTTAGGGCTTAGGGCCCAGGGGTTCCGGGCGAGGCCAAGTACGATCAACACAGCAATTGACAACCAGCATGCATCACGGACTCAAACTCACAACCCTGACACCTGATGCAATGGACGCACTTAACCCTACGTAGCCCTAGAAAAGCTCTATATACAGCCTGTGTATAACCCCTAAATAACCCCTACATAGCCCCTGTACAACCCTAAAACCCGAAACCTTAGACCCCAAACCCCAAGCCCAGGGTGACTCTCTAAGCACCAGCGCTCCCAGGTATTTGGCAATTTCCAGAATTAACGAGACCCAGGGGGATACTAACCCCAGAATGGAAAATGAAATGGAAAGAACTAGAACATCAAATGGAAGCAGGATTATATGGGTAGTTCCAGAAATAAGGACCCCAAGATTCACCCCAAAACGCTCTTTCTTCCTTGTAAAGAATTTTAGCAAACCCATTTGAACCGAACCGAGCCCCTCGGTAGGATACAGGGATTTCTGAATTCCCCTTCTAGCCCCCCGCTGTACTATCCTCAGCTACGTTCCCCTTTAACTGCGGCTATTATTTACTGTATAAGATAAAGGTTGGTTCAGGTCCATTAATTCAAAAAGCAGGTGCACTCTGGAACCCTGAACTCTAAAGCCTAAACCCTAAGCCCAAAACCCTAAAAAATCCTAAGCCCTAAAAACCCTGAACACTAAACCCTAAAAGTCCTAAGCCCTCAACCCTAAAAAGCCCTAAACCCTAAACCCTAAACCCTGTGAAGCCCACAAACACTACGCCCGCCTGCGCCCATCTCCACCACGCGGTACGGGGCACGCTCCTTGGAGTGAAGCCACATGATGAATACCTTGGTCTGATAGGGTTTGGGGTTTAGGGTTTGGGGTTTAGGGCTTAGGGCTTAGGGCTTAGGCTTTAGGGTTAACAGTCTATAATAGGGATCATAATCAACAGTATCAAGGGCTATATATACAGTTATATTGTTTGTTGAATGAGTGGGGGCCGGGAATCAAGATAGGGGAGCTTCCCTTAAAGGTTTGGGGACAGGGTTTGCTGGCACAACTACTATTACTATCACCGTTACTATTTCAAATATGCTGACCTTTAGTACTACTATGACTATTATGATAAATACTTGGTCTGATAGGGGAGCTTCCCTTCAAGTATCATGGCTTAAGGTTAGGGGTGTAGGGTTTAAGGTTTCAGGTTTAAGATTAAGAACTTTAGGGTTAGTGGGGAATGAAGGAATAGAAAAAAGATGGAAACTAGAGCTTAAACCACGGAACCCTATTTAGGGATAAGGCTTGGGGTGTAGGATGGAATCGAAAATCAAGTGGACACTGCTTTTTGATTGGAGGGCATAAATTATGAGAGCTGCTGTAGGCATGCGTTCCTCTAAACGACCACCAAGTCAAGTAGGGCAAAGGGTTTACGGGCTTTAGGTGGCTTTAGGGGGGTTAGGGAGTTTGGGGGTTCAGGGGGTTTAGTGTTTACAGGGGTTGCGTTGCGATTATAAGGAAGCCAGATGGTCTGCCATAGAAGCATTGTATGGTCACTTTAACTTGAGCTCCTCAACAATGACTGCATGCAAGTAGGGTTTGCCGTTTAGGTGAGTTGTAATCTAAACTCCTAGTATCCCCCTTAACGAACCCCTATGATACTCTCCAGTATGATCCCCTTTAAGGAGTTTAGATTCTGGCTCAGGTGCTAATTCAGAGTTGAATGTCCCTAAACCCTGCCCTAATCCCTAAACCCTAACCCCTAAGCCCTAAACCCCAAACCCCAAACCTCAACCCTGAACCGTTTGAAGGCGTAGCACTGGGCGGAAATCATCCTTCCAGCTTGCCCCCGGGAGTGGAACCAACAAACAACTGGTTCCTAGAAACAGTTGCACCTGAAACCGAGTATAGGGTTTACGGTTTAGAGTTTAGGGTTTAGGGTTTAGGGCTTAGGGATTAGGGATTACTATTACTATTACTAAAACGATCACTATGACTTTTACTACTACTATTACTTTTACTATTACTATTGCTCTTATTCTTATACTCTTACCTTTGTTATCTACCATTACTACTACAAACCTACGTCCCAAAGCTTAACTCAGATTCAATCCCACAGCCTTCTTCCGGAAATCTAAGCATCGACCAGAACTCCAAGCCCTGAAGTGCTCAAACACTAAATCCTGCAGATTCAACCGTAGCTCCTCAATTCGGAGCCCTGGAATTTTGACCCGAATTCGTACACACCCTAAAACCTAGATCCCAAATCCGAAACCCTAAGCCCCAAACCTTACGCTTCACTCAGCTCCCCGGACTCCAAAACTCCAAACTCCCAACCCTGAACCCTAAACTACTGGGTTCTTGTTGAAATACCATTAAAACATGTTCATGTTTGATCTATATTGGGCCATATTGGGCCCAGATATACATACAAATGTAAAACGTTGTTCAACAAGAACCCAGTGAACTCCAAACCCAAAACCTTGCACCAGGCGGGCGGCCAATCTGCACAAGACACGCCCGAAGTGAGGGGACAGTGCCATCGGATAGGTGGTGTAGTGGGCAAACTCCTGCCAAGGGAGCTTCCTAGGGTTTAGTCTAAGGCATTAGGGCTTTAGCGTGTACAATGGTGCAGCCCCCACCCTGAGTAGAAGTTTAGCACTGCAAACCACAATTAGCCCCCTAGCTCCAAGCTCTAAACAATGAGGCCTACAGTCTACAGAACTTGCAGTCAGAAAACCCGGGACTTCCGGCTCCCCTGCTCAATATCCATGACTTATATAGTCCTTAAATCGCTGCTTCTTGTCAAATTGCGATGCCAAAACCAAAAAATCTGGACTACAGGGACCGCCCAAAAACAATTGCTAGTGGGTGCGCGTGTGTCCGGGTACTTTGGGCGCTCGCATGTGACCTGCCCTCAACCCTAAACATTACACCCTGAACTCTAGACCGTGTGGGTATCTGCTTCAGGTTTAGAGCTTAGGATTTTGCATGGCGGGTTGAGTGTCTAGGGTTCAGGGGCCCGCTCCCCTCGGGTCCTTGCAAAGGATACTTCACATGGATTGCCTGGATTGTTGTTAAGGAACTTAGTTTAAGTCACCATACCATGGGTATGTAGTAATCATACGTTGCCGGGGTTCCTTATAGGGTTTAAGGTTTAGGGTTTAGGGCTTAGTTTAATTTTATCAACAGCAAGTTACACAGAGGCGGAACCCCTTCACTCTAGGCGAAAAGAAGCACTCATGATGCCAACCTTAAACCCTGATGTCATGTGTCCCTAAACCCTAAGCCCTAAACTAAGGTTTAGGGCTTAGGGTTTAGAGGTTTAGGGTAGGGTTTAGGGTTTAGGGTTGTGTCCCTAAACCCCAAACCCCCCTGAACCCTAAACACTAAACCCTGATGTCATGTGTCCACAAAGAAACGGAAGTTTCTGAACATGATCCCTATGCAATCCCGAGTCAGGAAGCCGAAGCTCCAGTATAACCCATATCTACAACTATATATATATATATGTCTACATACATATGGGTGGTTGTCAAAAGTATGGTCCCTTTTTGGGTACCCTAAATATTCGGGGCCGTATTATAGTAGGGACCCAAAAAGGGACCATAATTTTGACAACCACCCATATAGACAGATAGATATATCCCTAAACCCCAAAACCCAAGTCCTAAGCTAACCTAGCCAATGTAGATGTGTGTATATATATATATACCCCTAAACCCTGAATGGGGTTTGGGCGTTTAGCATTTGGAGTTTGCGGGTTACGGGCTCGGGGGTTGTTATCTTATGAGGATTTAGGGGTGTAGGGCTTAGGGTTTAGGGTTTGGCGGTATCCCCTCGCCTGTAGGCCCTAAACCCTAAAAAGGCTTCTAAACAAGGACACGCCATGAAACCAAAAGGTCAAATTTGAAGCAGTGTTGGGCATTCCGCATATTGAATCACGAAACTGCGCCTTTGCATACCACTGGCCACGCTCCCCCAAACAAACAGGCTTACGTTGGAGTTTGGAGCCTTTGTAGACGACGGTCTTGTGCAAATGAAGTCATTTTGCGGGCCGAGGTTAGTTTTACTTACTGGTGGTTGGTAGTAAACATGGGAATATAAGCCATACCTAATCCCTTGTTCCCTTATGCCCTACTTACCACCTGCAGTCTTAGGGGATGGCAATGATTCGGGGACAGCACTGTAAAAGTTATCGATTGTCTATTGTTTAGGGTTTAGGGTCTAGGGCCTAGGGTTTCGGGTCGAGGGCTTAGAGCTTTGGGCCTAGGGACGTAGACCCGTAAACTCCGAAACCCATCAATCCTTATGCAATTGATTCAAACCTGAGCTGTCAAGAATTGCCGGCTTAGGGTTTCGGGTTTAGGGTTGCCCGCCTGCCTGGTCTCTGGGCGGGGGAACCTGCGCCTGTTTTGGGGTCTTGACTTTTAGATTTGGGATCAGGATTCAAGCTTCGGCTTTAAGAGTTTTTGGGCTTCGATGTCTTGAGCTTTGGGCCGTTGTCTAACCGGCCTGACAATAAGCTTTAAGGAAACCATCCTGTCCTATGCCCCACAGCGGGGCACTTCTCCCTGCCATGTTTGCAACATGTGCTCTTAGAGCAAAAAACAATCCCTCTCTCCAGCAAAAACCCCGAACATTGAACCTTGAACCGCTTAATGCAGGGTTCGGATTACGAATGGGGGTCGTATTAGAGCTAAATCAGCCCGAACGGAATAAAAAGGGGGTCGTATTAGAGCTAAATCCGAGCTGAACGGATTAATACCAGCCCAGGAACGGAATAGTGCGTGCTGGCTTCTGGAAACGCCCAGACAGAAAAAAAAGCAAAAAGACAAAAAGGAGAGAGCCAGAGAAGAGAGAGAGATCCAGCCAGTCTAAACAACCCAACCCCTAACTAGATAGTAGTAATTAAGCTAATTAGTAGAAGAAGTATGCTTAGAGCCTACAATAATTCCCGAAGCTCCTGAGAGAGAGGGCACTTTGCCCTTCTTAAACGCCTCTTTCTTGTAGAGATTGTTGAAGAGATGCTCAGCGTCGCAAGAGAGGCACTTGGTGACCCACCGGCACCGAGAGCACCGTCCCAGGCCTGTCTTGGCGAGAAGCGCCACGCTGTCTCGAGAGCCCTGAGAGAGATCCTGCTGGGGGGGAGCCCTTAACTAGCCCTAAGGATCGGGCCCCCCCAAACAACNNGGGGGGGGGGGCTTTATAATCCGAACCCCCCATTATTCCAACATGCCCAAGCACTCAACCCTAGACCCCAAAGCCTCGGAAACCTACTACCTGTTCCTGCGCGGTCTTCCCGTCGCTCTTGCCCAAAACACGACCCGTGGAGTAGTATCCGAAATCTCCGCCATACCTGGATTTTGCGGTTACAAGGTGTGGGGGTGATTGGTTTCAGGGCAATGTAGGAGGTAGTGTGTCGGGTGCGGAGTGCTGGGGGCTTGGGGACAACACAGAACCACCATCTTGAGGCCGGCCTAAGGTTCAGAAGGAGTTTATGAAGTGACAAAGGTTTGCCATCATGTTTGGCATGCCTGTGCCGAAGTTTCTGCCATGCCTCAACAAGCAGTGCAAGCATATCAGTTTTTGAGGCTGCAGGCTATGGCCAGAAGGTAGGCACCTCAGAGATGCTGTAACGAGGGACTTGATCGGTGGACAAATTTTGCACCACCTAGCGCTGTGCTTCTGAGGGTTAGGATATTTGGGGTGGTGCTGGATTTCGTCAACCAACAGAACTACGGTGTTTTTTTGAATTGGCTTCCAGACATCAACTCGCACAACATGATCAGAATTTCTTCCCAAAACACCACATGCCAATTTACCTTCATGCCAGATCCCGAACGGGGAAGGCTGCTGTCAGGGGTCAGGGTCATCATATTCTGGTAGAAACCCAAACATGCGGATCTGTACTATATTACCGAAGTACCAACACCGAGCCATTGCAAGTCTGACAGGAGCCTGTGGCCACGCAGCTCCAATGACACCAACTTAGGGCTTCATAGGGTTTAGGGTTTAGGGCTTAGGGTTTAGGGTTTAAGGGCTTAGGATTCAGGATTCAGGGTTTAGGGTTTAGGATTTAGGATTTAGGGCTTAGGTTTAGGATTTAGGGTTTAGGATTTGAGGTTTACGGCTTAAGGCTTGGGATTATCAACAGCAAAATGAGAACAAAAAAACCTCGGACACGACATCCGTAAAGGCCAGCAATACGAATCTCGACCTTAAACACTGAACCCAGAGCACAACCATTCCCAAGAACGAAGGCACTGGGCGTCCGTGTAGAACTCATCCATGCCGTAGAATTGGTCCGTGTCAATTCCGCGCACGAAGATATCCTCGGACTGTTTGACAGGGCTGGGCTTTTTGAGTCTGGGGCTTATAGTCTCCCTTAAGTAGAGAGAATATGGCTTTGGGTATATTATAATAAGATCCCCATATACCCCATATTCTATCTACTCAAGGGGGACTATAGCCCTTCTGAGGGTTCTTAAGGTTTACAAGCCCCTTTCGGGGGCTCCATGTTGCCTCGCGGGAAGAACCCTAAACCCTAATGCGCAACCCTAAGCTCCCAAAATCACATGACCCTTGTCCCTGAATGCTACACTGGAATCCTAAACCCTAACCCGACATGATTTGAATATGGCGTTGGGTTATGGGTTGGGTACTGCTTCCACCCAGTAAGGGTGACCATAGAGGGATACAGGGTTTAGGGATTATAGGGAATCACGGATATTGTATGAAGGCCCTCTTATACTCCTGTTCTACCACTATCCCAGGGTAGGAGCTCCACCGAAAGTATACTTTCGATACTGCTCTCACGCAGTCAGTCTCTTCAAGGAGTAATGTTGAAGTCTTTCTATATTAAGAATGTAAACATGGCCCAACTGTTACTAAGTGGGGGCAGTGGTAAGGTATACTACGCTGTAGCCATTCAACAAGGACTATGTATTGGAGAATAGTAATGGGAAACCCTAAACCATAAATCCTAAACCCTAAACCTTAAGCCCTAAACCCTAAACCGCAAGCCCTATATAAACCCTATACGAGTCATGCTTCTACACTCCTAAGTCTCATCCCATGAGACTTCTGCGGTTCCCCGACCCCTGCATAGCCCCAAGCTTTCTCAAAGTTTAAGGTTTCGGGTTAGGGTTTGGGGTTTGGGGTTGCGGGCCTGGGGATTAGCTGCGAATGTTGAAAAGTGACCAGCAAGCCTAAACTGTGTACACTGCATGAAGCTTGGCAACTTGAAGCCTAAACCTTAATCAATGAAGCTTTACGCAGCCTCTGCTGAAAAGGTGGGACCTTCTCTAAACCCTGAATCCCTAAACCCTAGGCTTGGGATTTAAGGGTTCAGAACTTAGGGTCTAATTTGGCTTCAGGGCCTTGGCGCCTGTAGGGTCCAGGAGCTGTGGTTTCCCATAGCTACGTTTCAACAAACGCTTCTGATGCACGAGCCTCCACAACCACGAAGGACTCTCACTCCGCGACAGGGAAGGCTAGTACCTGGACCCCAAAAGTATGTAAAATAATGGAAAAGAAAATGGAAACTACTATATTATTTAGGGTTTAGGATTTAGACCCCAAAAGTATGTAAAGATAATGGCCTTTATGGCTATTATTATGGGTTTAGGGCTAGTATTTTACATACTTTTGGGGTTTAGGTATGAGATACCCTAGGACCCCTATGGAGGGTTAACTTTGAAATGCATTATTGTAATTTTCTGCCATGAAGGAACCCAAGTAGTTCCTATCAAGACTTATGCTTATACCCATGCTATGGTAACGCAGTATTAAACAACCTCAACCCTAAACACTAGACCCTAAACCCAAATAACCCCTAAACTCCGAAACCCCTAAACCGTGAAACCCCTAAATAGAAGTTTCCATGTTCTTTTCCATTCTCCCTATATAACCCCTATATAGTCTCTATATAGTCCCTATATTTCCCAAATAAGGACAACCCACCTAAACCCTAAACCCTTAACCCTAAACCCTAAACCCCAAACCTTTGTAAAGAGCAACCCAGACCTCAGACCCGGCGTCCACCCAGCTCTGCGAGCTCCGCTTCGCCAAGCAGCAATGCCTCGATTTGGGGCGAAGGTTCAGGGTTCAGGGTAGAGGAGTTAGGGTTTAGGGTTGATAGGATTTAGGGTCTAGGGTTTAGGATTTAAAGTTTTGGATTTGGGGTTTAGGGTTTAGGATCTAGGGTTTCGGGTGTGGGGGGGTGTAGGTAGGAAACCCTGAGCTATTAAATCCTGAATCCTAAACCCTAAACCCTCAACGCTAAACCCTGAATCCTTATGGAGACTTATATAGGGACATAGTATGAAATGATGGAGAATCAACTAAAAATAATATGGAAAATGAAACGGAAACTGGGGGGTACATGGGTGTATATATATGTATGTATGTATATACAGGGGTCCTCAGTCAGGACCCTAGGGTCTAGGATCCCGACTCTTTCGAAGGTGCCATATATGAGGCTCAAAATTATTGAGCGTAATCGCTGTTAGACGTGTGCTTGTGATCTTGCACTTGTTCTGCTCCGAATACAGCCAGCCCTGAACTACGGATATATGATGGTTTCCATAAACAAGGGGCCCGAAATATACCGGCAATGCACAATAAACCTTACCATAGGGCCACTAATCTTCCGAAACCCCCACACGGGCACTTTCCACGGATTTTCGGGGTCCCTGTTTCGGGCTTCTATTGAGACAAAACCCAAATGGGCTCCCACCATTTCAGCTTTGATTAGCAATCCAAAGGGACCCAAAGACCCACTTGCTTCCTTGAGGCGATCTTGCATTTAGGGCGGGTTTTAGGAGACGGCTGAGGGACTCGAGCACCTACACAGGGCTATACTTATATGTGTATATATATATATGTATACCTATTTATCTATTTATGTTTAGATATATACATATATATATATATGTATATATATATATCTCTCTCTCTCTCTCTCTATCTCTCAACCTTGAATCCGAGAATCCTAAACCCTGAACCCCAACCCTCAACCCTACAATCCCTGTTTCTATTTTGAACTGCCCAGCGCGCTCGTAGGTGTAGTCCCCTGACCAACAGCCTTTGTGCGACGGATTGGCTTTCAGGATTTCAACCCGCTCGTTGAGGGTCCATGGAATAAGGGTTAATGTTTAGGGATAAGGGTTCAGGGTATAGGGTCCAGGTTTAGGGTTCAGGGTTTTCATAGAATTTAGGGCTTCGGTCTTCGGGAGTTTCCGCTTTGGGGTTCAGGGTTTACGGTTTACGGTTTAAGGTTCAGAGTCCAGGGCTTAGAGTCTGGCAGGGGTTCGGTTGAGCAAGTTGCAACGGACTGATGAACAGGGACCTGCATAAACTGCTTGTCGCCACGTCCTACTTACGTGGACCCCCTAACTACAGACGATTATATCAAATTGAAAGCCTCTCATGTTCCCATCATTCCACTATTACAGGGTGGGGTTTCCTCCTAACATATAACCCTCCAAATTCCTCAAAGCCCTGCATTTGAGAAAGCTGCATGAGAGTAGTGTTTTTGGTGGTTGAACCTAGTAAGATATTATTCCTCATATAAAATACTATACCCCACAAGGAGGATAGAATCGTACTCTATACTGGGTACCATAATATCCCCAAATAAAATACGACTAAACCCTAGACCCTAAACCCTCACCCCCAAACCTATATAACCCCCCTAAACTTACTATATTGGGTACCCGAGTATCCCCAAAAAAATACTGCTCATGAAGGTTTTGGAGTTCAGGGGTGAGGGTTCAGGGACCAAGGTGTCAGGTCACCTAGTGTTTAGGGTGTAGGGTTTAAGGTTTAGGGATTAGGGGTTTAGGGTCTAGGGTTTAAGGGTTTAAGGGTTTAAGGGTTTAGGGTCTAGGGTTTAAGGTTTAGGGTTTAAGGCTTAGGGTCTAGGGGTTTAGGGTAGGTGGGGGTTTCCCCAAATTATGGGTACCTTTTTGGGGGGCGGGGTCCCCATAATAAGGACTATAATATATTGGGGTCTTTATTGGGGTCCCCCTATTTGGGGAAACTACCATATCAATTCAACAGGAGTATTAGCTTAGGGTTTAGGATTTAGGGTTCAAAGTATTACATGGATGGTAAACCCTCCACGTACACGTAGGGCCTCGAGGGGTGTTCCCCCTGAAAAGCTTCACATGTACAAGTTGCTGGATGTAATTACTTTTAATTTCAACCTCTGCCTAGGTTCCAAACCCTACAACCCAAAAAGACCCTAAAGCCAAAGGCCATAATTTCTGAAGATTTCTAGACCACGGCCATGCTCAGCATTTTAGTGTGTTTCTATGGGTCGTGGCCTACAACAACTATAGTCTGCACTCCTAGCTGAATAATCCCCTATATACCTCTCCCTCAAGGAGTTTTGACCCTAAATTCTAAACCCTAAACCTTGTATTGGTAACCCTGAGAACGAGGCACCCTGTGAGAGATAGCAGCGGTTTAGGGGTTAGGGTTTGGGGTAGGAGTTGAAGCTATGTCCATCCAAACGGAATGCCCTACTTGTAGGCTCACGGGATTTCGTAAGCAGGTTGTCAAATTAAGCAGGCCAACTCCAACTAGGGAACTTCTAACCCTGCTTACAACCTACTTACTACGTCTCCTGAGCCTCCAAGCATATGCAGAGACCAAAGACCATCCGAAACCACTGGGCGACAATTGGGCTGGTCGTTTCAAAGCAAGCATGAAAACCGCAGGTGGTTTCGGTGACACTCGAGACCACCCCTTATGTCCTTCTTTTGAAAAGACTGTCTGTGCAGCTTGCTCCGTGCGCTTCAAGAGGGACGTAAAGTCTGGTGCTTGGAAGCCGCCTGGTCGGCAAGCACAAGGTCGTAGAATTCATCTGCTGCACAGATCTTATCGCTGGAAGACGATGTCGATGCAAAAGTGCCGCATGCCACACCCCAAACAAAGGGCCACAAATGCTGAGAATAGGCCATATGAGCTCCAGTCAATACTTCTTATGCCGTTCGTGGACATGGTTGCCTATCAAGGATACGGAATACACTAAGGACGGTACTTGACTACCAATGTTCCTTCAGAGTCCCGTGATTAACCCAAAACCCTAGGCCCCACATGGGTTTCATGTCGGTGTGGGAAGGTTTCCTCGAGCTTGACAGTCGAACGTGTACCTCTGCAGGCTGGGTGTCTCCTGGAAATCACCGGCCAAACAAAGGGTTTAGGGTTGAGGTTGTTTCTTTGTGGTGAAAATTCTAATGAGAAATGTAAAGTGCTTAGATCTAAGGACAGGACACGACTGTAAAGTGAACGGCATGCTTGCTCACGGTCAGTGCCTCCGATCTTCTGGGCTTAGGCCTGAGGTGTTGGGTCTACAGGCGTTTAATCTAAACCCAAAACACTAAACCCCAAGCCCTCAGCTCCAAACCCTCAGCCCTTAATCCTTACTTGGAGGTCCATGGTAATTATAACTTACTTAGTAACTGTAGTTATAACCTAGATATAAGTCCCATAACTATAGTTACCCTAGATATAATTGGGTTATAACTACAGTTACTAAGTAGGACATAAGTACAATGGACCTCCAAGTAACCCTAAGCCCTGAACCCTTCAAAGGCGTTCAGGGTCCCCAAGGCCCTGAGCTGCAAACCAAAAGCCCTAAACTCGCAATCCTAATCTCATCCCTAACCTGCTGCTTTCAGGGTTTAGAGAGGGGAGGGTTGTCGGGTTTTAGGGGCTTCAGGGCTTAGGGACCTAGATGTCAGGCTTGCGACCTCGACCACCAAACGAAGACCCTCCGCACATAAAATCCCTACATAAACCGTATTGAATATATTCCCATATTCCCTACGAACCCTACAGTCTAAACCAACCACCCTAAGCCGTGAAGCCTAAACCGCAAGCCCTAAACCCTACAGCCTTTCTATCTACATATATATATATATATACATTCTGGTCCCGGATTCGAGGTTTGTAGCTTAGCTGCCCTCCAGCCCCGTTGGCCCATGCTGAAGATCGCAACCTGGCATCCATGTGGTTTCAATAGATTAGAATCTTTTTGTGCCGTTCCCACTAAAACGGATTAGAACTTATAGCAATCTATAGTGGGGTTCCCCCTTTTTATGGAAGATGCCTCGTGCATGTTTTAGGGTTTAGGGTCACGGTTCAGAGTCGGGGTGTAGGATTTATGGGCTGAAGATGCGGGGTTAAAGGCTTAGGGCTTTAGGGTTTAGGGCTTTGCGGGCTCTAGTCATGGGCAGCTACCACTGGGATCGACAAAAGCGACAAAACGGGCCAAGTATGTTGACAACTCATTGTGCTTCCAGCGCTAACCTAGATGTATCTTTGAACTTCTGAAAATTTGGACCCCTACTGAGCTCAAGCATTGATTCGCAATGGCTCCCGAGGGCTGAGAATTCTGCATGCAATGGAAGGACCCTAGGGATCCAAATAACCCAATGTGGGTAATATTTACAGACTTTGGGGCCCAATGTAGGGATTATCTACATACATGGATCCCTAGGGTGATAGAGTACTAGTAACGAAACATCGAGGACTGCCACAATCAGAAAACACCGTCGTTGATGTCTCTTCGACTTCCCGCATTACATCGAGGTGAACGAATTCTAGCGCTGCTGCCTTAAACCCTCAACCCTGAAGAAATGGAGCTGCCAACAAGGAACCCTTTCGTTCTCCCTTCACCGACGTGGACCTCGTGAAGTGGCTGCAAAGGACGAATCTCTTTCTTCAGGCGTTTAGGACTCAAACCTCGACCCTAGACTCACAGCAGCAACAGGAGTATTAGCAGCAGTCGTTGTCGAAGTAATAGCAACAGTACTAGCACTAGTAGAAATAATAGTAATAGTAGTAGTGGTAGTAGTAGTACTACTACTACTACTACTACTACGACGACTACTACTACAACTACTACTACTACTACTACGACGACGACTACTACTACTACTAGATTTGATTTCTCATCGCCCCATGAGTCGTAGCTACGCCCATTAGTCCCAGGTTAGCCCCATTAGTCCGAGGGTATGAGGAGTGCTGATTTCATTTTATCCTCCGTTAGTGCAAGCTACGCCCCATCATGATGCCCCATTCATCCAAGCTACGCCCGATTAGTCCAGACTGCGCCTTACTAGACCACGGGTGTAAAGGAGTGCTGAGTTAGTTTTATCATCGCCCCATTAGTCCAAGCTACGCCCCACTAGTCCAAGGTTAGCCCCATTGGTCCAAGGGTGTGAGGAGTTCAGAGTTCTGATTTCATTATACCATCGCCCCATGAGTCCAGCCTGCAAGACTTTGACAAAGCTCTTTGTTTTCTGGAAATTCTTCGCCCAAACTCTACAGCACTCCGGGCTTCTCGCGCCTGGCGTAACTCAGCATCTTCTGCCTTCAGCTTCCGGCTCAACCTTCCACCAGCTGCTGTGCAGGTCTCCATGCGGTGACTCGTGCTCCGAAGAGAGAACAACGAAGCGCCTGCTGGTGTTGGTTCCGATTCCAATTTCTTGCACGCACAACAGCCTGAAAATGGAACTGCCCAGACTTTTTCCAAAGTGGAAAGCCTGGGCCGGGACTTCAGCGGTCCCCCCAAAAAAGCATTATAGTAGTTTCCATTTTCTTTTCCATTGACCCTATATAACCCCAATATATATCCCCAACATATATCCCCTAATATAACCCCTAATATAACCCATTGTAGTAGTTATGGTCCCATTGAGTTGGTCCGGTCCTGGTGGCTTCGGATTTTTCGGGCACAACAAATCCCGAGCCCAAACCCTGCTAACCTTACACCGTAAACCCCTAACTTCGGGTTTAGGGTTTAGGGCTAAGGGTGACTTGATCCCTCAAAACCTAGGGTCTAGGGCGTAGGGGACTCCCAAAGCATTTTGTGTGAAGGATTTCAGGTCTGCGGTACCCGAATCCCTTAAACTCCAGCGCGCAGGCGGGCTTAAGCCCTAAATCTCAAACCCTCAAACATGCCCCCCAAACCTTTATATACATGACTCCAGTATAAACCTATGTCACCCCTAGATAAACCCTATATGGCCTCTATATCACCCCTAGATAACCCTCATATAGCCCCCATATGATCCAAAACTGTAAACCCCATACAGCCCCAAAAACCCCTACACCAATAAACCCAAAACCCTAAACCCTACATGACCTCTGGGTCTCCCAGCATGTTGCATACGTGAACTTGTCCCCGTCCCAGCAGTCGGCATTGGGACAGCACTCCTGCCCCAAAGCTAAGGGTTTAGGATTTAGGATTTAGGGTTTGGGGGTTTAGGATTTAGGGTGTGGGGGTTTAGGGTTTAGGATTTAGGGTTTGGGGGTTTAGGGTTTAGGGTTTGGGGTACAAAAGTGGTAGCTTAGGGTGAAGGGTTTGGGGTTGTAGGATACTGGGGCAGCTAGGGTCGAGGATGTAGGGTTTAGGGAAACAGGGTAGGTAAGATTTAGGATTCAGGGTTTGTTGTTGAGGGTTTGGGCTGCAGCCTCCTTTGACAGCTCACGGTTGCTATTCAAACTCCTGCATGACATTAGCATACCATGATGCCACAATTCACAATTCATGACGTACTTCGAGTCATAAAGGACTATTGGTTTCAGCCATATTGCTCAGGGTGCGTGGCGGGCTTCGGGTTTAGGGCCTCGGGTTGACCTTAGACCGCAGCGCCCCGCATGCTACCCATGCTGATACATCCAAGCACGATCGAAGGAGGAGGAGCAGGATCAGGGCTGAGTACTCCTACAGCCAAGCCGAAAACCCTAAGCCCCAAACCTTAAACTCTATTCTATTCCCCAATGACCAGGCCCAAAAAGGTTCGAACTTTAATATAGGGACCAAGTCAGGAAGCCCAAAAAAGTTTAAAGTTCTTCTATTGGCTAAGAAAGTAAACCCTAAACCTAAACCTTACTCTAAGCATCAACCTTACACTCTAAACCTAAACCCTGAATCTTAAACCTAAAACCCATCCCACGGTTGATGAAAGAAGCCTGGCGTTTACCTCAAGTCGGGGATGGACCTAAATCACTATCAACTAAGGGTATATATGGCTTATAGAAGGGTATATAAGGTTTAGGGCTCAGGGTTTAGGGTTTAGGGCAGTAGAGTAGAGGTTATCTGACCCATGGTTTTAAAATTAAAGTCTCCCAACTGGACACCCAATAAATAAATGAAAGCGTATGTATTCCATATATGTATGTACTCAGCAATGTTCCTGAGGAACACTATCTACACCCACCCAAAACCGTTAATCAAGTCCTATTCGTTTAGGGGTGGTGCAAGATTTCCTCCATCGACGGAGAACCGCATGCAACTGGATGCATGATCAACCTACACTCAACTGGTCTCAGTACACCAAAGTTGACACGCGCCCGTATTCGGGTTCAAGGATTACTGGGATTCAGGGCTTTCGGGCTTAGGCCTAACCCCCTAAACCCTAAACCCTAAACACCTAAACCCTAAACCCCTAAAACCCTAAACCTTAAACCCTGAACCAAAGCGATGGCTAAATCCTAAACCCTAAACTCGCCTCGAAGCTGTAAAGGTCATCCCAGCAATCTGCATGGGTTGTGTCGTCGCCTTGACAGCACCTGCTGTGGAGGGTTTAGGGTTCGGGGTTTGGGGGTTAGGGTTTAAGGTTTAGGGTTTAGGGGTTAGGGTTTAGGATTAGGATATGGGGTCTAAGGTTTAGGGCTTAGGGTTGAGGATTTGGAATGGGAGGGTGTAGGGCCTAGGGTTTACTCAAATTGTGTAAGGTTCAGTTGGGGAGTTTGTGCGGATTTTGCGAATGCTGTGCGGGCTTTGCGTGGGCTTCTGTTTTATAAGCTCTCCCCTGTACAATATACATATATATATATATACAAGCTTGAGGGTTTGGGATTTGGGATTTGAGGTTAGGGCTTGAGGCTTACCGTTTAGGGGATTTGTGGTTTTATGTTTAAGGCTTAGGGCGCAGGCTTCAGGATTNNGGCTTAGGGCGTAGGATTTCGGGTTCAGGGTAGCGGCCATGCATACTCTGAACTTCCAAGCAGGGCGTGATCCTGCCTGACCCTATGGTGCAGCAATGCCATAAATTCCACAGTGTTGGGTACTTATTGTCGATTTTCAGTATCAAGCGCATACCACCTAATTAAAAGGGGAGGAGGTTTTGGGGGGGTTCAGGTTGTGGGTGTGAGCAGACTTTGGGAATATTTTGTGAAGTTGTCAGGTCAGGGTTTCGGGATATATGCAGGATTTGGTCTAGGACGGTTTGAGGTTTAGGGTTTAGGNNGTTTAGGGCCTAAACCCTAAGCCCTCACAGCTTGGAGTTAGGGCCTGCAGTCTGGGTTCAGTTTAGATATTCACGGTTTAGGGCCTAGCTCACGTGCAGAGATTCTACAATTACAACCCTACAAACTATCCGAAATCGTGCACATCCCTCATGAACATGAAGGACTGACCCACAAATGTACGAGGGATTTATCTACAAATGTCCAAACACGAAGCCTATATCCCCAAGCACTAAACCCAACACCTTCGCCACACCCTGAACTCTACGCCCGCATGCCCCAAATCCTTGACACTCAGACCTAACGTCTCAACATGATAAATCCTCACTCCTTAACCCACAACTGGCCTCTGCCAAAGGGAGGAAGCACATGCTCAAGAAATAGACAAGCTCCCTAGCGTTGACCCCAACAAATTGTTGTTGAGGCGCTGGTCTTTGGAGAAGTCGCCGACCTAAGCAGCACTTGGAGTGTTTGGGGTCAGGGCGGCCATTTCGAGGGGCAATGGTCCAATGGTCTTTGTAGGGCGGCTTTT
>CAJNIZ010000941.1:0-30480 GCA_905231905.1 Symbiodinium pilosum
AACCCTAATCCCAAAACCCTAAAGCATTTCACAGCATGGCTGAGCCCAAAACCCAACGTGGATGCTGGCGCCGCAACGCGGCGGAGCAGCTTCGTCACCTGGGCTCATGGTTTGAGATTCAAGGCTCCATGCTTAAGTGGTTTAGGGGTTAGGGTTTAGGGTGTGGGGATTAGGGTTTAGGGATTAGGGTTTAGAGCGCTTAGGGTTTAGGGATTAGGGTTAATGTAGGGTAATAGAGGGAATGAAAAAGGAAAATGGAAATTACTTTACTATAATGGGTTATATAGAATTCAGATTTGTAGGCTTTCCTACCTGCTCTTAGGATTTAGGATGCTTGGGGTTTAGAAGGCAGGGCTTGTAAAACTTGTATCGTTGAGAAGGGTCCTTGTGATGAGGACACACCAAAATATGCCCTAAACCCTAAACCCTAAACCCTGAACCCTAAACCCTAAACCCTAGTACATGTCACCAAGAAAGAAGGATCCTTGTTCTGGCGACTCCGAATCAGGACATACGGCTTTTGAGACGCCCTCTCTGAACCAGGCTGGATTATACTCTTCCTTTGAAATGCTATAGTCCCCCTTAGGTAGATAGACTGTGGGGTATATGGGGATCTTATTGCAAAATACCCAAAGCCATATTCTATCTACTTAGAGGTGACTGTAAGCCCAAAAGGTGGATAGAATCTTGATGTAGGGACCCTAAACCCTAAGACCCCGGGGAATATGATCTCGTGGTTTGAAAGCTACGCACCTCGACACTGCTAGGAGTCGTTCCTCAGAACATGTTCTCCCAGTTTATGTGGCCAGGAATTTGCATATTGCAATAAGATGTATTGGGACGTAAAGCTGCTAGAGACGCACAAGCCTACCTGATAATTGCAGCTTGATTGTGACGGCGTAGCAACCCCTGAGGTAAGGTAGCACAGCTCCACTTCTGTGCATCGACTTGTCTGGAGTTGAGGGCTTGCGGGGCCAGCAGGAATGGTTGTGGAAATTTGGGCAATCCCTTGGACACCCGTCGTCTTCGAAACCATCTGATACATCTGACAAACGTGTATCTCCTCAGCCCGCACAATCGCTACTGGTACCAAAAGCCCACGTAAGCCGGCAAGGTGCGTGTGTCATCCGCACAGCTGTGGATGGAGGAAATCTTGCACCACATGCCCTAACCCGAGGGTTTAGGGTTTAGGGTTGGCAGCGCTGTTGGGGCCTACCTTCCCCAACAGTCAGTTGGAGTACTCCGGGTCACCCTAACAGGAGGTATATGCGGATTCATGTCAGTGTGGAGGTGGCGCAAGATTTCCTCAATCCCCCAAAGTACTGCTGAGGCTGGAGCACCAGCCCAGGCTACCTTGAGGACCTTGTGCTCATCAGGATTTTCTCAAAAAAAAAAAAAAAAGGCGGATCTTGGGCAACCTAGGGATAGGGTTTAGAGCTTAGGGGTTATACTGGGATAATAGAAAAGAAAATGGAAACTACTATTTTGGGTTTAGGGTTTAGTAGGCATCATATAGGAGTCATGGGTCCATCTGCCCAGGTGTCTATGGGGTTGTTCTAGGAAAAGCCTTAGTCTGCTCACTGCCTGCGAACAATACATCAAACAGTCTTATGCTGGGAACATATTTTCTGCCCTGACACACATACATCCCGCCGGATATGGAAATAGCCCAGTTTTCATTCCCTTCCTAGTATACAGGCCCCCTAATCCGGGTACCCAGAAGACACCATAATTTTGACCAGCCCTCTCATATGCTTGAAACCCAGGTTCCAAGTGTTTGTGGCTCTGGGTTTGGGACTACTTCGCCGTTAGATGTTGCGGACTTGCAAGGGCATGTCAGATAAGATATTCTTGGTATTATCCAACCTGTTGGCCAAGGAATGGTTCATTATTGGCGGTCTGACTGCTATACGCAAGAACTCCTTTATTCTTGCTTTGTTTTGGAAGAGGGCATGCTCAGCAACAGCTACTTGCTCTTAGTAGGGAATAAGCAAACATAATCCCTGTCTAGCCCTTGTAGTATACAGTCCCTTATTCCCTACTAACACCAAGTAAGGCTGATTCATATCCCAGCCTACAAGTCCTCTGCAAGGCTCTGAGGTCTGCGCAAAAACGGCAAACATGTGCCTGGAGCAGGCGATTCTCTTTAAGTAGCGAAATCAACTTACTGGGAGTTAGTAGGGAATAAGGGAACATGTTCTATAGGAGTATATAAGGATTATACCTCCTTTTTTCCCTACTAAGACCCAGTAAGTCAATAGTGGCAGAGCTACAATTCGTGCATTGGCGAAACTAGCCGGCGCTGCTACTCGGCAGCAAAAGCAGGGAACGACCTGTGACAAGATGTAGAGTATGGAAAAGTTGTTCACATACAGGAACAGAAGGATCGCATCACGAAGAACCTTGGCCTTCTTACCCAACAGGCAGAGGATAGGTCTCTACAGCTGTTGATAAGCAAAAAGCCTCGGAAGAAGCTGCCTCAAAGGCCCCATTGCTACACAGAGAGTACCCCAAATCTTGCACATCACAAGTTTTGAGTCTTAAGAGGGCCACATTTTGCTCCGTGTCAACTGTGCGTAGACTGCAAAACTACGCCGGCCGGTCTTTCACAAATGTGGGTCTCCTGGCGCGGTTTTGAAAATGAGCACTGGTATTTTCTGAGAAAACGATTCACTGTTAAAGTTTAGGGCTTGGAGTCTCCAAAGCCTGTGGGACGCCTTCACGCAGGAGGACCCTCCTAGTCAGAAAAGGGTATGCTTGATCCACATTTTACACCCTGTGCTCCACTAGGAAGTACAGCTTTCTTGCGGAATGTATACAAGCGGTGCGAGCTTTGGCCATCCATCGCAACACCTCGCAGCTGAAGCGCAAAGCTCAAGCCTAACATCCTAGCCTCTAGGTCCCTCGATTACATCCGAGAGACCCAAAGTTCAGAAAATGTCAATGATCAAAACATGTTCTTTTCCAAGCGCGGGTCCAACATGCCCCCAAGCAGGTACTTGAAGCCTCAGCTTATTCCAGAGGAACCTTGAGTAGGGTAACTCCAAGGCCCCAGCTCAAGGTGTAGAAGTGCATACCCCTGCCTGGGAGGCGGGCCAGCAGATGTATTGCTTGATAAGGGATGGGCTCCACAAAGTAGGTCAAAGGGTTCCGGCTATAGCGACCCCAAATACACTTGTGCGTCAAGTTGCTATATTGGAGAAACCATATTAATCACTATATATACCCATTACAGTAACTCAGATTAAGTCCCTCAACACAACCCAGAATCCCAGGATGCCGGGAAATGCTCACAGTCGCATGCTGCATGGAAAGCAATAGAAAGCTTTGCGGATCAAGGTGCTGAGACCTGCATGCGGACGACTGGGTTGCTGTCAGGGAGAGTCATATTAATCGTTTCATTCCACACTTTCCATAGGATTGATGGACACGGTTCCTGTTACGGAATATATGCACAGATAAATGTATATATATATATGTGCATATGTATCAGTTGGCCCTACGTTTTCAAAAAAAAATGTATGAGACTATGCCAAGCTTCCAAAATGGACCCGCTATCTCCACCCTTGCCTAGCATTGATACTGTTGATGGAGGAAATCTTGCACCACCTTAAGTCCCTAAAGTCCCAGGAATTACAGTAGTTTAGGGCCCCTAGGTGGTGCAAGATTTCATCCATCAACAGTAGTAGGGTACATACTAAAGAAGTTGGCTTCCTTGCTATCATGGCCAACTTTGGGGATAATGGAAAAGAAAATGGAAACTACTATAATGGGTTATATAGGGCTATATTGGGATAATGGAAAAGAAAATGGAAACTACCATAATGGGTTATATAGGGCTATATTGGGATAATGGAAAATCAAATGGAAACTGCATAAGTTCCTCAACAGCAACCAAATCGCCCTTTCAAGCAAGCGATTTGGCCGCACTTCCCGGGGCGCAGCCGATTTAATTGGACAACCAAAAGAGGCCCTGATGTCAGGAGAGCTCTGGTAAGGCGTTTCAGGTGCATGTGAAGTTTCTCCGCGTTCTGCTTAGGGACATAGCCCGATAGCCCCGGACTTGTGACAGTCATCTTCGGTGCCAGGCAGTGCTCGTTACGAGATAATCGCTGACTGCGCACCGCATATGCGACTGGTACAGGGGCTTGGGCAGTTTTAAACCTGACCAGGGAACACATAAGCACACAAATGAATCAAGGCGATCCATGCGACACATGCGATACAAATTGGAAGGGTTGCCATGTCCCACAGTGCCCCTAAGTATATCTATATGCCCACTACAGAACGTCTATAACCTCTATATGCCACCAAAATTCTCTGATAAATCTTACCTGCACTACGCAGGGAAAGTGCCTCCTACATCCTCCTACCGTCTTTTCAATACCGAAAGCAGATACCAAACAAGTACGCGTCGTCTCATTGGCCATTGATTCTCTACTTAGATGAGGGAATAAAGAGACCCAAACACAGATCTGGATATTCCTGAGTTTGAGGATGGTCCGCGGAATGCTCCGCCATCCAGATGAGGCATTGGTGCGTAACTTTGTGACTCAGCAACCGGAACAAGTGCCAAACTTTTCGGGGATGGCATGCGGATTGCGTAGTAGACGTCGTGGTAGTGTTACCGCCACTGCATGGTAAAATCGGAAGTCAAAAAAGACAAGCTGCGCCTTATGGAAATCGCTATGCGAACTGACAGCATCCAGGCTAGCCGCTCTTCCATGATGGCAGCAGCACTTGCGAGGGAGCACTGTGCAAGCCACCATATAGCCTTGCAGCGTGGATTGCAGGGTCTGGCCGTCTTGGAATCAATCTTTCTCCGCAGCGATTGCTGTAAAGAAGTTCAGAAAGAATCCCATGATCTATGTATGAGGCGTTGTTGTGCTGTTGACAAGATCTTGGCCTCTACATGATTTGGCTGGCAGTGTAAAGATGTTGAGAGGCAGCCGTAGGGCTGTATACTAGAGAGCAACTGCAAGGGCATGTCAAGAACACTAAGGAACCCCTTGTCCAGCATTCCCATTGGGGTGTCAGGAGATTTTTCGTGTGGACGGCGTCAAACACGGAATCTGGGTTCATCAGGTGGGATGCAAAGAAGAAGCTGCTAAAAGCTCCAGTCACACATACAACGTGCTTAAACATGCTGTCAAGAAGGACAGGCCCAGCATGGAGACATAACTCTGAAACTTGAGCATCAAACATCAGACGACAAGGGAAACAGAGGCTGGATGGCCAGCGTTGAACCCAACAGTACTTGGATACCTTTTGAAAATTGCATCTTCGCATGTACAGGGAACAAGCAGGGATTAGGATATTCAATTCTCAGACACGCTTCCCGACTGGGAGTCTTGCAAAACACCAAAAGGTGGTTTCCATACACTTCTAATTGTTGGAAACCCTAAGCCCCTGTGTACTTGTCGAGAACCCTAAACCCCTGGGTCCCTGTTGGAAACCCTAAACCCTAAACGCCTCTGCGATTGCTGGAAACCCGAAACCCTAAACCCCTCGGAAATAGCTGGAAACCCTAAAATCTAAACCCCTATGAAAATTGTTGGACGCCCTTAAACCCTAAACCCCCTATATCCCCTGAAAAGGGCAATGATCCCGGCCAAGCGCAAGTTCACCCTGCGTCGCAGGCCTCACCATCAGTCTCAACCTCAGCTCTCTATGATGGTACCCTTTTCTTTGAAGCATAGGGGTTATGTAATAGGGGTATGTAAGGGTATATAGGGATTCAGGGTATGGGTTAGGGTTTTGGTGTTTAGGATAACGTCACCCCAATAATGGAGAATCAATGGAAAATGGAAAATGAGATGGAAACTGTGATTATGTAATGTCATGCTTTACAGAGATGAGGGTTTCTGAAAACTAAAGGTCCCTTTTGGGGGTTCCTATGTGTTCCTAGACTAAGAAGACTATAGAGATACTTCATTCCTACCATAAGGGTTCAAACAAGGGAATAGCTCACCTGCTGGTGACCTTGATCCTACAACGATCAGCAAGTGGTTCAAGCATGGGACAAGAATCTAATCACCAGCTGCAGGATTTGGGGGGAAGACTGGCCAAAACCAAATGCCTCTCCACCCAAACCGCGTTATTCTTGCTTGAGCACGCGACGGAGTCTGGCCCGGCAGCACCTGCAATCAGATCAACCTTGTCCCTGGTTCCAGCTCATTTTTATCGAAATGAGGTGCTCCCAGGCATTCTCGTCCATGCTTCTAATTCTGTCAATGGAGCCATGAAACCAACCCACATCATCTTTCTGTTTCCTGTCAGAGGATTCTAGCGGTCCCTGGAGCCTCAACTCGCCCTGAGGGCAATAAACCCTAATCCCTAAACAAGCCCGGAATTCCAAACTCTAAGCCCTGAACCCTAAACCGTAGCAAACTCTAAGCCAGCCTCCTGCAGAAGCCTTGGTCTCCATGGCCTGTCAACAGGATCAGCCCTTCTCTAGCTCTGCATTGTCAGACTATGATAAGGAGGTCGGTTAAGATTATGATATACCGGGGTCTCTATTTGGATCCCCGTATTGATGTCAACGGGCATGGGGGGAAGCCCAATTTTTCAGAAAAATGCGTCTGCTGGCCCCCAGTTCCCGCTCTTTCACAGCTGGCTGTCCACAAATGTCAATTTTTTTATGGGACCTTTTCTCCGAGGATAATCCCAGGAATGAATGTCAAGGTTTGGGGGGTTAAGAGGTGGGGCGTGGGGGGTGCTTCTCGTTCGGCCCGACCCCCAACCCGCTATGAAGAAAGACAGAAAAAAGCCTCAGAGCTCTTCGCAGCGGTTGGAACTGGCATGCATAGATCGAGGCTGAAAGACAATGCCCTAACAAGAAGGCAGCCCCGAAACATTCGTGCAAGCCAGCTTGAGCTTCTCAGCAAATGACCACTGCCACAAAGGTCTCCAGACCTCAAAGCTACGACCCCGAATCTGAAGTACATCGACTAACATCAGGGCCACTGGAAAGACTGTGGCCTTCAGCCACTGCGAATGCCATGCCGTGAAGTTCGGAACCACTTCGAAGGGAGGGGCCTGTCCAAAAAACGAGATTGGGTCTAGGGTGTCGGGTTCCTCGCACACTGTTTCTAGGTATCATGGAAAGCTTCAACTCACCCAAGAGCACGAACATGGTACCCCGAACAAGACAAACCCATCTTGTGACCTCCATATCCCTCGGACTGTCTGAGAATTGACCGGGTTAGGGATCTCCTCTACAGTTTTTTCACAGCAGGCATATCCACACTGGACGGCCTTGCGGTGGGAAACGTTCATTGGCAGCATTAGCAAAAGAATCATCATTGCATGGCAAACGTATTGGTTGAAGGCTGGCATCTTGAAGAGCTTCTGCTCAATATGAATACATCATCTGTGGGGCCCAGACCAGAGATTAGCGTCTGGAGGGAGTTGGCGAGGCATGCAGGCAAGGAGAACGAGTCCGCAAAAATCTACGATGCACGTATAGGATTCCCCTTTGCTACGGAACTTGTTCGCTAAATCACGGAAGATTTGCCGCCCAGCATACCGCAGCAACACACCTATTTGGATGCTGAATAAGGGAAACCAAGTAAGAACGTGCAGTAGCCTAGGAAGATTGCGGACCATGTGCACTGACCAAGCTATATTTGAATAATTACGACTTGCGAGGGTCCTTCAGGAAACTTTGGATCCTGCTTGCTTCGTTGTTCCCCTTACCAAGACCATACTGCAAGGTTCGTGAATAGTGCTGCGACAATTTAACGGACAAGTCTGCGGACTGTGAGGGTTTTCAAGTTCAAGATTTTGTGACGGCTAAGAACCAGAAATTGTCCTTGGGTTCAATCTCTGGCGGCCGTGAACCCTGGGCAATGCTTCTGAGGCCATGGCAATCAGGGGGTTCACTGGGACCCAGATCCTTGTTGGTGCAGCTCCCCACAGCGGACATACTCTGAGCATTGCCCCTACTAGTGTTACGGCATTACTCTGCCAAACGCTACGATGGTCACTTTCAGCTGCACATGGTTGGAGGGACGGCTCGTGACTACCTTGCAAGCTTCTAGTATGAACCCCGAGCAGACCTGGCCGCAGCAAATTGCTTGAATTCACCATGCCGGCTACTGAAGAGCGGCGCATTCGCCATTTTGAGCCCCCAAAACTCCGAACCCCACACCTTGTCACTGCACTAATCTCATTTACCATAGCAACGAAACGGGACTGTTGGCTACTACCTGGTTGTTATTTGTGATTTTGCCCCGCAGATTATGTGAGCTACCGTCTAAGCTCATAACATCCCCCTTAGTAAGCCCTATACCACTACTTTATACAATCCCCTATTATGTAACCCCCCTTCAAGGAGTTTAGACCCTAAACCCTAAACCCTATATAACCCTATAGTTGTACTCCCATATATAACCCCACCCCTTTCAGGACTTTAGACTACAGCTCATGTGACCTGAGACTGGGGAGTCCGGCAGCTTGGGAGTCAACTGTGGCGCGCTCTGAGAGGGGGCCGCACTGGGTGCTGCCTACGCAACAGTTTTCACATGAATGGCATGGGGGTGTCTGGGGATCGTTTGGCGTATAAATACATATGTATCTATAAACATGGGTGATATTATAGGTAAAGGGTCAGGAATAATAGAGAATCAAATGGAAGGTCAAATTAAATGGAACCTGTTCTTCTTTTTGGGTTTCTTGGGATCATTGATTATCACCCACAGGCTTGAAACCTCTGGAAAGGGTCATGGACTTAGGTAGCTACAGGGCCGTCTATGGGTGTCGTGTTCTGTAATCAGCCTGTTTTGGTGTCGTACTCAGTGCATGTTTACTACTATGAGATGGATTGTGCAATACGTGAATGAACACGTGCTTAGTTAGTTCTGCAACAGCTTGCCAAACACCACATTGGCCACCGCATGCCACCCGCAGACTTTTTTTCTTGCGACCCCCTGCGCAGGCACACCAGAAAGGCCGATTGGTAAGCCTGAGGCTTCCAGCGATTCCTACTTGCACGCTCAAAACGTCTCCTGAGCTCAGAACCAACATGTCTAAGAGCCATCGTCCTATGTCAAAACAAGCCCTCAATCATCATAAGTCCTGAACTCCCAAGACCCTGCAGAGCATGTGCGTCAGGTCTTGGGCTGCTTACAGCGGTTGCACGTTGTCCTGCTCACAGGCCATGGAACGTTCCCAATTGGAGCTTAGGACTCAGGAACTCAGCGTTGGGGTTCAAGGATTTTGATGGAGTGGTGCGTTGGAAAAAACTGCAGCTGTAAAACGCTCGCACAAGATCTAATGCCTCAAAACATGCGTGACCTGTGGCTCTATGACTCAAACAAGAGACCGGCATCGATGGCTGCTTATCAACCCTTTGACGTTGGACATTGTGCTTTGGGAGATTTTCTTGAGGCGTGTGCTATACAGCTCTGGGTTATGGTGCCACGGTTCTTGTCGCTCTGCTGAACCAACTTTGGGCCCGAAATGAAGGTCAGTGTATTCCACCTGTGCTGTCATGGTTCTCGACAGCTTGACTCAAGACCTTGCGCACCTACTTTTGATGAAAGAACTCCCGCACGAAGTTAGGCTCCTGAAGCCCTGCGTGTGCTGTGGCGCTCTACGTAGGTCTTTCAAAGGGGCATTAGTTTGAAGATTTCATCCATAAAACGAAGGGCCTGTGCAATCCCATAGCGGTAAGAAAATACCCCCCCGAACTAACATACATCCTGCCAAAGATGTGCTTGATGAGGTTCCGTGTTAGTTTGGGGGAATGCAAACATCCCTTATTCATGGACCTCTTGAATCGGATTTGTAGGATTGTAGAGACACATAAGCCCTACACCCTCAAAACCCGTAACCCTAAACCTGTAGGGGTATGAGGGGATGCACAGTCTCCCACTCCCTTATAATGACTGTTTTGAACGTATTTTGTTTAAATGAATGCGGGAAATCTATTCATTGGGGACAAGCTCTCATGAGCCACAGATTCTGGGTCCTATGTGCATGCCGAAAAGGCAGCACGATCAGTTCTTGCAAAGGGCTGGCTGTGATCAAGCTTTTTCCCTAGATCTTACATCAGCTTTGCAAGAAAATCTCCAAACATGTGCAGGTTGCAGGTTTATGCCGTGCCAGTGCTTCAGATTCTCGTGCTGCAGCCTGAATTTGTAGCAAGTCTTTCCTGGTACGGTGTCCTTTCTACCAAAAGTGAAACACCATTAATTTCAGACGCCACCTATGAGTGCCGAACAGCTCAGAGTGTAGGCTTTGACTTCCACACCGCACGTGCCGCGCAAGTCCTTTGATGAAACAAAGATTTTCAATTCTTTTCTGTGCGGCAAGTACAAACTGCGCAAAGCAATGTTGGCACCCTGAATCCGGAAACCTGTGGCTTGTATGCGAAATCTACCATGAGCTCCTAGACCAGCTTTTTGGCCATAGTGGGTTTAGGGTTTACGTAGGGTTTAGGGTTACATCACATGGGCCAGGGCGGCACGCAGGGTGTGGAGCTTCAGAAGGCGCGGGGATCAAGTTTTTAGGATCTAGGTCTGCGCCATAAAAAGCCTCATCAACTATCGGAATGGTAGGAATCCTCAGGGCCAAGAGATCTACATGGAATCCGACAAGCAAGGCAAGCTGCACCTCAAACCCTGCAACTTATATATAGACTTGATATATCGAAATGCAACGCACCTGAACCAACACTCAGACCCTCAGACCTCATGGAGTAGTTGTGGTTGCGGCAGTGTGTGCAAATCCAATCTCCTTCTCGCATCCTTAGGTCGCAAAAGCAGAAGGACAAGCACCAAAAAAAAAGCAATTCCCCCACCCACGAATAGTGGCCAGTAGGAACAAAGCAGGCCCGCATGTTGTACTCACCATTCTCCCTGGTGGTCGCAATCAGTGAGCAGGGGGCCCTTGTTCAGCATATCTGGAATTCAAGTTGTAGCAGCAACGCTTGGCACCGTGTTGAAGTCACATCCTTGTACCTCAAAACCCTGGCCCTAGCCGTAATATACTGCATGGGCAGAGAGGTGCTCATATGTGCTCATTCCTTTCAGAATAGCCACTATACGAGAACAGCAGCTTTCTAAGGCCTCTGAGGGTTGGACGAGTCTTGCTTCTCAAGTTGAGGCGAGGGGCAAGGATTAAAGCTTCCACGCCCGCGTGGCTGAAGCAAAAGGCAAGGCGGGGCATGTGTGTATGGTTGGCACGCTTTCTTGGTACATCTAGCAGTGTGGAGTTCATAATTGTATGAGCACACACCAGAATGTGGGATAGATTTCAGGGTCCTGCATTTTTCTGGCTTTGTAAGGATTATGTAAGGATTCTGGTCCATAATAGCTGAAACGAATTCCCAGGAATATCTCAACAGCCCTGAAAACAATGACGTGGATTCCTGACGGAGTACCTCTTACCACGCTGAGATGGCCCCTGCACCCAACAACCAGACGTCTTAAGGTTTAGGTTTTAGAGTTGGCGCTCGCAAACGTTTCAGCCGAGATAGTTTGTGCCTGCATCGTCGTCGCCCCACCGCAAACATGACGCGTTAATCGCAAAATCGTATCCTCAACATAGCTACCAGGAATACCACTGCAGCTGCTGGGCTGGCGAAAGGTAACATCCACGCTGGGACCCTCACCATCCAAATTCCACTTTAGGATCCCAACGTGATCCCAACAAAATCTGCGCTTTAATTCTCTTCTGAACCCACAAATACCAAATTTCTGGAAATCCCCCCTGAACACTACCTATACCATTTCAGGAAGATCCCTACATGTCTCACCCAGCATCTGTCTTGTTTCACTGGTTGGCGTTCCGTTTGTCCCTGCTAGCACCTTCCAAGTTTTCAGAACCCCTAGGTTTGAGGGCTCAAGGGCTGGGGCGGTCTGGGGCTTCACGGATTGAAGCGCATGGATCGACTTGGACGGTTAGGTTTGCCTGGACGTTATCTTGCTGTTCCTTGTTGGCATATACTAAACCCGAAACGCTACATATCCGTAAAACTAAAGAGCAAGGAAAACAAAATATCAGACAAACGGACCAGAATCAGAGGTTTGGGTTCCTGGAGCAATGCTTGCACTGTACAACACGAGCTCCGTTTTGCTTGCATCCAAGTACTTATTACTCCCTATCATGCCTTCCGTTAGTCCATGTACCTAATTGCCCTTTTCTTGGAACATGGTCCCTACGGTAGGGTTGAGGCTATCCCAACATCACCACAACAGATTTTGACCGTCTCTTCATAAGAGGCTCAGGGTCTGGGACGTCAGGATAAGGGAAACGTACCTAATCCCTCTTGAAAACATTCGACATCCCTCCTACCGAAGCCTGCTTCATGCGCTTAAGCCTGACCTCTGTCAAAACGATGTCCTGAAGGCATTTTGCTGATTCTGGTTATGCTGTCGTTTGGCATTTTCCATGCTACGCACGTACGGTATAGAGCTATAGATAGTCACCCCTCCGCGACGGCAATACTTCATCATGCTTCGTGGGGGATGGATGCAAACCCTACATCTCTCTATCTCTCTCTTCTTCTACCAGCGCACGGAAGACCTACAACCCCTCCCGGAGCACCAATCCGCGCTGCAAGTCCGGTCTCAGTCGGTACCCGGGAGGCGAAGCACGCAAATAACAGTGCCCCATTTCCGAGAAGCAAGAAAGATCCATCCTCTCTGTCTCTCTCTCTCCTTCTCTCTCGCGTGCTCAAGGTCCAGCTGAAAGACGCATAGCAGCATAGGCATCGATGGCTTCATCCAGGCTTAAGTCGCATTTTGGAACATACGATCGCAAAAGCATGCATGGCATACTGCTGATTACTCAGCGAGAGACAAATCTGCATGGACTCGCCTACGTTTTTCGTTGAGTGCGAGACGAGGGGCCCTGTGCCTTTCCATAAAGCTTGAGTGGGCTCAGGATTGCAAGCTTATTCGCACCAGGTTGGAAGAAAGGCTCACGCACAGTTCGTGGTAGCGCGACCTGAGATGGACTGGGTATGGAAGCCCTTGCTGCCCCAGCTACTGCAGACTGCTCCTGCACTAGAAGTTCGCGATGCAAGGCAGTTAATCATCCGACGACCGTCTCAAGAGCCTCCGTATGCCCACGCATGCGTCCTCTTCATTGTTCGTGTGTCTGGATCATGCAAGCCATGCTGTGCTACGCACTCTCCCTCGGATAGCTTGTCTAGTGTGTCTGATCTCCTCGAGTTCCTGAAAGTTCCGTGCCTGAAAGATGCTGATCTTGCGTTTCAGTGTATGGGCAATAGTCTCATAGTATATGCCCTACTATAATGTAGTAGTTTCCATTTTCTTTTCCATTATCCCTATATAACCCCAATCTACTATAGTAGTTTCCATTTTCTTTTCCATTATCCCTATATGTAACCCCAATATATTCCACTATCCCTATGTCTTGCAGCACTTCATTCAGCTTTGGAGTGACACCAGTCAGCGCATCCCAGCTTGGAAGAGACGCGCAGCGAACGCGCCAAGCGGAATATTAAGTTTGTCCAGAGTTTTGCTCCTCCGTTATCCATGGAAGTAACGGAATTCCTAATTAGAATTCCTCGTAGCCAAGAGCCTTGAGCAAAAATGCTACATCTCAAAACCATTTATTGGTATCTATAATGCATATTTGACCCTATCTATGCCTACAGAATCGTTTTAGAAGGCCTATGATATAACCCCTACCCTACAATGCTGCATTCCCAGCTAAGAATGCGTGAAGAAGGCCAACCTGATGTATCATGGGCGAGTTCACCTTCGAAGCTCCGCCTGAGTGTATTTGCTGAGTTAGGGTTGAGGACCTTGTAAGTTGGTTTAGGATTTAAGTGCTTAGGGTTGCGAGTGTATTCCTGGGGTGCCTATATGCCTCTTCGTATGCACCCTTCATGTGCGACGAAGGGGCACCAGAATCCCCCTCAAAAGACACCGACCAAAGGCCCATGTCACGGGCCCATATTTCCGACCTTGAAGCCCCCCTTGACCCTTTCTGGGAGCTACAGAGGTCGACCAGGTGGGATTGCAAGATGACTCTTTGGACTCGCTATGCGGGCTACATGGCTTTCAGAAGCGTCCTATGACAATTATGCCGGCGACGTCTCACAAAATGATGCCAACAAAGCCGGCAAAAAGGCAACCGCACGAAGCAAACGCACAAAGAGTACTTCTGGCAAAAACAGAACAGAAAAAGCTCACAGAAGATCAGCCGTGCGAATGCATCACTAACGCAACAGCTGTTGTACGATTTTTCTACTCCGCATACTGTGGGGCATCCAGAATATGATGTACCTGACAAGTATGCGATGGCAGTAGGCATTCCCAGAACGCCGTACATGCTCAAGAGTTCATTCTCCATTGCGAGTCGAAGCAAAGTCTGAAACATTTGGGAGCCATGTTGGGGGTCCCAATACTGAGGATTTTAATAGTTGCGGTCTATATTGGGGACCCCTATTCATGGAAACTACCATTCAAATACTAGTGTCCGCAGCCACAAGAACCTTCTAGACCTGAGTCTTGTATCCTCGAGCCTTTGCCTTACTGGTGCTTAAGGGGCAGTGGGGCAGTGAATATAGGTACTATTATTATGCCATTATTATGGCGGGGTGTATCTATAGGGGTTATTCTATACAGGGATTGTTAGGGGATCCACTCCCCCAATCGCCCCTAAGCACCAGTAAGTTACCAGGAAGAAACCTCGTCTGGGAAGCAATGCGTAACAGCCAAAGATGGATAGCAAGCATGCTGTATGTATAATTCTGACAATGAAGCAGCTAATTGATAATTAGTTGATGAATTAACGAATAAGTTGCCACCATACGAGCAGTAATGCTGCTGAGCTGCACTTGTTGCAGACAGTCTTGCTCGCAAAGTTGTGATTCGCGCAGGTTAAGCAAATCCTGGACGGCTGAAAACTGTGGAAGCTACTTTTCAGCAGCAATCCTCTTGCAGCAAGAGACATTAACACTTGGACGCAGTCTCCAGGACATGTGAAGATACTACTGACCACAGGAAGCCATGATAGAGTAGCCACTACTCAATCAACTCTTGCAATGACCCCCGAAATCAACACATTCAGCAAAATATAGTAGATTCCATTTTCTTTTCCATTATTCCTATATAATCCCTATATAGCCCTTAAATAACCCCTATATGTCCCCTGTAGTATGTATAACCCTCTAGCATGTGTAGCAACAACTGCAAGACTGGGTCTTAGGCCGGCTGCTGCCTTTTTTTCACAGTTTAGGGCCTCAGAGTTAGGGGTTTAGGGTTTAGGGTTTAGAGTTTAGGGTTATTATGTTTTAAGCCCCCACACCCGAATGGGACACAGGGTAAAACTGTCCGCGGCCCTCATGCAGCCAACGCGTCAGGATAACCTTCCTAGTGTAGGGATGTTACCCTGTAATGGAAAGCCAAATGGATTAGAAATGAAAAAATCATTTAAGCCCCACAGTACATACTGGAACAGTGCCAGCCACAAGGAAGCAGTCGCAGGTGACAAAGGGCCACAACGTACAGCCTACCGCATCAGCCACAAACCAGAAAGCCCAATACCCAGCTCTTTAGGTGTATATGCCCTCAATCATGCTGGAAGTCTTGTCATACGGTGGACACTAAAAGTGCTGCATGACCCGAAGTGCCCCGAATTGTGAATTATGAGAATTTAGCATGCTAAGATCATTTCTTATGGGAATTTAGTATCTTAAGTTTGGGATTAAGGGAATGTAGTATGCTAAGATCATGCAGGATTGTTAGTAGCACCAGTACTTGAAGAGAAATTCAGCCATGTAGGGATGTTGGATGCCAGGGCCGAGCACATGCTCATAGCCCAGGGCTGCGATATATCCTAACATTCTATTATAGTTGTTATATACCATATTCTTTAATTCCATATGATAATGTGTTCGCAAAATCATACTATACAACTCATCAAGCAACCTGAAGACTGAAGCCTGTGCACCAAGCAGGCATCGTCCGAAACACTCGTCGCCAGCAAGCATGTTGAATGGCATTGGGGGTTGGTCGGGAATGAGGGAATATGCTCTGTAGCGATTATGTAGGGATCATTCTTCTTCATTCCCTGCCGGCCACCGGTAAGTTACAGGATCACGGCTTGGGTGTGGTTGCAACTGGAGTTTTTATCTACCCAAAAGCTGCTTAGCCATGAAGAGTGCAACCAAAGCAAGAAATGAGGTGGATGATCAGCGCGCTTGAGCATGACTACACGGGGGACCCCATCCACAAGGACCTTCGCTTTTCAGGCCCCGCCCCCAAGATCCAACACCAAAACCAAGTTCTTCGGTATGTATTAGAATATATATATATACATACGCCATACATACATGATACTATGTGTACATATATACATATATATATATAAATATGTGGACCCATGTAAACACGGCCATTAGAAGGCTCCAGATTGGAAAGCCTTCAAACCCTTCCCCGAAGGCCCCCCGCCACGCTGCTCTGAATCCTCAACGCCATGCGACCAAGCTCCCCTAAAGGTTCCAAAAAATGGAGCCTCCCAAGAATCCCCTAGTTTCCCCAATGTAGTAATGGGTGTTATTTTGGGGATTCCATTTTTTGGATCCTTTGAGGGGTCTGCATAACCACCAAACGCCATCAAGAGGAATCCTGCACAACTCCATTGTAACAGTGTTTCAGTACTTTAGACTTGTTACAACGGTGATGGGTGATCCTCTTGCTTTACGCTAGAGTTCTTAGACCTGCACCTAGTGGCTAAGGTCCAACATCCCACCTGGGAGCTTACGGTCAAAACCCATTCTTGCGTCCAGGACCCTAAGCCATGGTTTTCGTAATCCATCTGAGGCTCCAGTCACCTTCCCGCAGACCTTTGTCAGATATCCTCGTCTCCTTTGGAACGCCACACCTGCATTGAGAAGCCAGAACCGGGGTTTAGGGTTGCTTCGTCTGAACTAGTCGACATACTTTAAAAAGTGGCTTCCTTGCTAAAAAGCAGCTGAAACAATCGCAGTGAGAGCTTCGTGGACAGGTTGAAGTACATTATGTCTGAAGATCGACCCTGCATTGCTGTTTCTATCCGCGATCGGACAAAACATCATCAAACACAGCATACTGAATACTCCATAGATGATAGCACATCTACTTACAATAACGGACTGCAATCCCGAAATAACTCCTATATCACATACTCCCTTACTCCCTACTAACCCTCAGTAAGTTTAATCGAGGTCCTTTGATCTGACCCTGCAAAGTTTAGGACAGCACCAGCCGCCAGGCTTTGGGCTTGCGGGAACTCTTTTTGCAATCCTATCTCCCAATAACACCCCCCTCCCACCCCGCCTACATGATGCATGTTCCCCAGTTGAGGTGTGAGTCGGGACAAAGAAAAGGCGTGAGTCGGGAAGAAGAGGTGGCGTGAAAGAAAAAAAGGCGTGAGTCGGTACAGACAGAAGACGTGTGCCAAGAAAAAGGGAAGGCATGAGTCGGGAGGCGTGAGGTCGAGAGAAAGGAAGGCATGAGTCGGCAAAAAAAAAGTCGGGAAACAGGCAAAGCATCAAGCAGCTGACCTCCTGAGCCCTCGGGTATTTGCCTAAATCCGCTTCATGTAAAATGTGAACTATAGTCTAAACTCCCAGTATCCCCCACTGTACTCCCCTCTATAATCCCCGTTTAGGGTGTCTGGACCGCAGCTCATATCTCTACTTGGCCTCGGGCCTGTCACTCTTTCCTCTTCTTCGCAATGATAAAAAGGGTGCCCTTGAGTCACGTCTGCACCTCCCTGTCACCTCATTCCACTTATCCTATGGTGAAAAGGCGTGGATGAAACATGCAACGCGTGGCTTTCCCTCTGTCATCTCTACCTAAAAGGTACCCCTAAATTTGGGAAACCCCCATTTCTCTTGTTGCAAGGTGGACGGGGCTAGCTTTCACCCATCTCGGTGCCTGGCTGCACCCTTGACACTTCACTCCGCTCATCGCAAGAATGTAGGGTTTAAGGATTTAGGGTGTAGGGTTTAAGGGTTTGGGGTTTCCTTGGGTCACCCCTTATTGCGAGGTGAAAAGGAGGTGTTTTACCTTGGTCTGTACCTGGCTCTCCCTCTGTCACTTCACTGTCACAAGTTAAAGGAAGGTGTGGCTTCTAGAAGAATACTTACTGGTGGCTAGTGGGGAATAAGGGAATATTATCCCTATATAGTCATAGTCCCTATATGATATATTCCCTCATTCCCTACTAACCCCCAGTAGGACAGTATGAGCCTGATTTCCCGGTCATTCCTCTTGTCGCACCTTGCTTTCCCTCTGTCACTTCATTCCCTGAGGTTTTGGTCGAACATACGTATGCACCGGGTTTTTCTTCTGTCTCTTCATTCTACTTCTCACAAGGTGAAAAAGATGTGGTGTTAACATATATGTGTACCTGTCGTGTTTTTTGGACTTGCCGTTTTTTTCCCGACCGGTGCCGTCTGTTTTTGAGGACTCGCGGTCTTTTTGTCCTGACTCGTGATTGTGGTTTTCCCTGGCCCGTGCTTCTGTTTATTCTGACTGGTGCCGTTCTTTTTTCCTGACTCATGCTTTTTCTTTCCTGATTTGTGCCTCTTCTTCAAAAAAATGTGCCTTCTTTTTCCGGAACCGTGCCTCTTTTTGCCTGACTCTTGCTTCGGTCCATCTTCCCCCTGGTACATAATGCTACTACACTGGGACAAGTTATGATTTGGGGGTGCAGGTTCATGTTTATGGGGAGGTGATTAATCTCATTCAGGCCTGTTGCAGCGCGTCTTGCCAGCGTAGTTGTGGTTGGAGCACACTGGGCATGTCCAGTCTCCTTCCTTGCTGCGATGGCCATCACTGTAGGTTGTCAAGAATGGTATGTTTTTGGGTCACCATTACACTATGGGCCCAATTATTCAGGCTACCCAACATGAAACCATTAGTTTTACAACTCCCCCCATGAAACGTTCATGACAAGACAAATTTGGCGCCCAGCTGCCGCCGACAGCTTGTATCCTTCAAGCCGTAGCCAAACTTATGCAGCCCAGCATCCTAAGCCCACTGAACCGCGGCTAGGGCTGTACCCTGAACCCTAACACTTTCGATAATACTCCCACAAGGGCCTTCTTTCAGGGCATATGATTTAGGACTGCCACCTGCGCCTTGATCCTGCAAGGCATTTCAACTTGCACAAAACCTGCAGCACCCATCATAAATCTTGAGCCTTGAAGGGCCCAAAGAGCTGGATACCTACTGCTTCATTACTTGAAAGGCACCATATCCTTACTTAAATCTTATTTCTTATGTATTTGGGCACCCCATGTTTGAGTGGATCCAAGTGCCCAGAATCCAAAGCGTTATGTAGGCGCCCAAACAATTACAACAGGGTCTTAGGAAATGGCATACTCTTCTTCCATACGGATTCATTACACTGGAAAATATTTAATCTTCCCGATCACCCTAAACCCTCCTTCGCTAACCCCCTATATACTCCTAAACTTTGAGCGCTAAGGCCCCGTAGGCACATTCAGTCACAGCAGTCCATGCCGGGAGGCGTACTTGCCCTTTGCTACCATGCCAAGAGCCTGCGGAGCAATGCAGCCAGCTTGTCGCTCTATAGATCGAAGCTCCTCACTTTCTCCAAAGAGTATCAGACCACAATGGCGGCTGTTTGCGAAGGTGTTGAGATAAAAGAGTGGCCATAAACATGGGTCCGCATAACAGAGTCCACAAGCAAGGTACAAGACCCTACTCCGGCCTCTCATAGCTGTAGCCCCAACTATGACTATGCGCCGCCCTTACTCCAAACTCCAGCGCCGCCCAATGTCAAAGGCTCCCGTAAAGGAGGCCTCGAATAATCATGTTCATAAGGGTATTTTGACTATTAGTCAAGAATAGTAAGTCACCACTCTGCCAGGGCTTGTTCAACCTGCTGAAAAGTTTTTGTCTGGTAGTCAACACAGCGCTATGCGGCGCAGCCCCCCTTCGCAGAACACTGCCGGCCCACCTCGCAGCCCCTACCCGTGTGTCGCACAACGACCCTCCTTTAGCCATGCAAGTCCACCAGTAGGCACCCCTGATAATTCGCATTACCCCATCCTAGACCCTACATATCCGGAAAACTCATGATTCAGCCCCAGACCTGCAGCCCTGCCCACTGGTGCTACCCGAACCCAATCAGACCCGAAACCCAGCCCACCCAACCACAAACACTCATCCCCATGCAGCCCTGCTCCCTTCACAGAATTCAGTCCCAAACCTTCACGACATCCAGCTCTGAATGGATGGGACACAACAACTCGCACTTAAATTGTTATAACCCTAAACCCACAAACCTTCGCCCCATGCAACCCTGCACTCGTCGGGCCTGGATCGTGGCATTCAATGCGGTTTGGAGATCACCTGTTCCGTCTTGCAGACAGCTTTGCACCGGAATTCAAAAAAGCTAGCATGGATTTTTGGAGGCACATTGCGCTCAACAAACGGGATGGTCTATAGCGTACACGTACCAGAAAGTCCATAAACAAGCTCAGGAACGTCTACGGCAGGTTGTTATTCCCCCCACATAAAAGAGACAGCTTCCGCAAGAAGGGCACAGAACTTCCTAAAATACCTGTATACGCTCACATGTCTCTCTCTCTCCCGGCCCCACAAATATGTATACATACCAGATTTTCTGGAGGAGGTCCGGGTCTGCTAACAAAGCTACTGATTTAGGGTTGATGGTTAATTCCTGAATCCAAGCGGGCGCATCGTGGGCTCCTTTTGCAAATAGAACTGCTTTTAAAACATGATACTTATATAACCTTCTAGGGCATTAGGTTTCCAGATCTGGGACTGTTGGTTAGAGGCGCTTGTAAAAGGAGAAGGCGACTACACAAGTCGCATATAAACACTTGGATTCCCTGGGGCGAAAATACGATTGATCTAAGGCTGGCTTTGGTAACAAGGTTATGCAACCTCTTTTAGGGGTTTTTTCCGGCATTCAGTAGGGATATTGCAAGGATTTTGCAGGGGAGTTTTTATGTGGACTTCAGAGGATTTTTAGAGTGATGCAACCTGATGGCATAGAAGCTACATGCGGATCAGCTGCGGCTTTATTGGTGGACACGCGAACAGCAGTGTGGAGCTGTCTATAGGGAGTGACGATTTCGGTCACAGGCAATAATTAAGGCTCATGTAGAAATTACAGCGATGGGGTGATGTAGGTATCAATGTAATGCTGCATCAGGTCCTGGTACCGTGGATTAGTATTTTCATTCCCAAGATTGGTTCTGCGCAAAGGGGTAGCATGCATGTATATATGCACCCCCCCCCCCTCTGGTACCCGCAAATCCTGAGCTGCAAGTGGCAAAGCGACCATGACATGCAGGACATGGCACACATAACATACTCATAAACTTCGGTACTAGAACTCTTATTTTCTTGTGTGAAACATGTGGGTGTTGACATGTAAGAGTTGACAACAATGCTATCTTTCAGAGTCAGCCAGAGGTACTGTGTCAGTTGAGGCTCAAGGGGGAAAAGGAAAAGCAATGGGGCTTTGGGTAATACTGAGATCGATGGCGAGGTGAAGCAAAATTTAAAATAAACAAAGCATTATCTCAATCTAACGAAGAAAATGAAATGAAGTGCCAACTTTTACAATGATATCATCTGGTATCGCAAACACAGCTTTTGAATCAAAGCTATGGTGACTTAACTTTGAAATGCACATGAAGGCACGTTTTGAATATGCCAGAAGAAATTTAAAGATAAAATTATGAAAATATTTAATTCTCTTTGCCTGTCATAAAACATTATTGGCCCAAAAACTGGCAAATGCCTTCTAGAATTTCTAACAAAATGGCACATAGACCACCTACAACTTCAGATGACGGTGATGACGCAAACCTATCATACCACTCAGACAGAGGCACCTACTAAGACGCATTCCTGCAATATGAAAAGAATTATACCGTCAAACATGTTTAAAGAATTCCGGAGTGGAGAAAAGAAATTCTTTATGATGAAATGGTATATACCGTAAACTGTCACCTATGAGAAGCTGACTACGTCGTAAGATAAGTGTCGACTAAGAAAATCTCGTATGGCAAGTAGTACGTCTTGGGTAAAGGGTTTAAAGAAACAGCAAATATTCCCGTTTCCAGCTACGCCGCTTCTGGTTTGAGAACTACATAAAAAAAGCGATCCCAGAAAAGATGCAAATAAAACTACAACAACATAGCAACCCAAAAAGTTCCGGATAACTTGCCTGAGTAGTTTGAAGCCACAAGACTAGGATCTTCAGATTTGCTGTATTATTTGTGTGTTTGATGTTTTTTGTTTTTGTTTTTGGGTGATTGGCTTCCTGGCACTAGTTCCGAATTCCGGTAGCTATTCTTCTTGTACTGTAACAAAGATTTATGTGCGCCCGACTTATTTTGTAACCCGGCAATACAGGATTCCGGAAGGCTTACTTGAGTTGAATGAGGCATATAATGCACAAGCTTGCAGGTCCCCCTGACTTATGTTAGTCAGCATCGGCGTTTTGAGCTCAGCAGCTGAACATAAAAAGGCTGCAGGTACCAGTCGGCACCATACGTACAAATATAGACATATATGTATCTATGTATATCTTTTTTATAGATGGAGAGAAGGGTCTGGTCATAGATACTTTTTGTGAAATACCCACCGCCCTTTTCTTGGGAGGCCTCCGGCGTTCGCCAGCACTGCGTTCGCCATGAACATTGCCGCGTTCGCGTCGCCATAGGGAGAGGGCCGAGCTGCGCTGATGTGCGGCGCCGGCCCCAAGCCGTTGACCAGGAGCCCCTAGCTGCAGAGTCCATTTTGCTTTTGATGGGGTTAATGGTTCAGGGATTCTATAGTTATTGTCTGTGGTCTTTGGAGTCTTGGTTCATAAGTGAGTTCCTCACAGGAGATATGCTGACGGGCTCAAGGCGAGAAGCTCGCTCGCTTTCCATTCGGGAAACTTTCATCAGATAGCAAAAGCAGTGCTTAGCATGGGCCTTTCTGGCACACCTTTTACTCCTGCTCCTTAGTGGCTGTTGTCTCCAAACCATAAAAAGTGATGACCCTCCGAAAAAACAACAGCATGTGCTTGTAGCCCTGGGGAACAGCTGGCAGTTCCATTCACGGCCGAGGTCAAAAGCTCAGGCTTTAAACTCAACATCTATGCTTCTAAGGTTGTAGAAGTCCAGGTGGTGCATGTACCTTGGGGCTTAGTCGTAGCCTTAATCTTGACAAACGCTCAAGCTTGACACCTGTTGTTACATCTAGGCTCCCGCTGGCCGTGCCAGAAAGTGGGCCCATGGCAAGTGGGCAACCACATGAACTCTGGAGCCAAACCCCTACGCTCAAAAACATTTGAGCCATTGCCTAAACTCCTAGTATCCCCCTGAATGTCCCCTATAGTACCCCCCTATATAATCCCCTATATAACCCCCTTTAAGGAGTTTAGACTATCGCTCATTTGCAATGAGGCAGGTCGCTGTGTTTCCCGGCTTGGGTATGCCGCATCTGTTGCAAGCTTTCTTGCTCGCGTAGTTGTGGTTGCCACAACCTGTAACGATACTTGAGAACCCTAAAATGCAGGAAGCTTTAGGGACCTAGGTATATATGAGTCCGGTGGGAGGATCTGTGGGATCGATAACGCGGATCATGCAAGGAATTGTTGAGGAACTCCAGTGGGGAATGTCAAAAGGGTTTAGTTTTGAAGGGAATCTGTGGAAAACATACAACATCTCTTCAGCAATGACAGAAGAATTCTGCAGATTCCAAAGGACCTAAATTTGAGGACCTCCTTCAAAGAGGAAAAGGAGACTCAAACAATCCACTTGCACATTAGTTCTTTTTGCAGCACAACACCGAGCCCTGGGCCTGCACTTCCTTGTTCGGGGATGCAATTTTAGGTTCAGGGAGGCTTGCAAGGACTTGAGGCACCCGAAAGCAGAACTGCTACGCGGTTTAGGGTTTAGGATTCAAGGCAACTCTCACCTGGACATATCCAATCTCCCGGCCGTGCATCTGCAGGGAGCGTCGCATGGCCCATTCCGGCCACAGGAGATACTGGAGATGGTGGCACATCTGCCTCCATACCATAGTCTCAAACAGCGACCCAGTTTGAGGAAACGCGTGCTCACAAGAAGTACATAATGGGAGTTAAGCCAATAGAGCAGTTGTGCTATCGATTCACCATGTGGGCAAATTTCTTTTTTGATGGATGGGTTCCAAGCAGTTAATGTCAGACTACTAGAGAAACCCACAACCCCACGGTTTCTCAAGAAAGCCAACACCTCAACCCCTCTCAAAATTCATCTCCCAGCCTTTGGAATGTGGCACCTGTTGCAAAACACCTTGTCTTTGTAGTTGTGGTTGTTGCCTCTCTGCCCCAATAACCAAGGCTAAAAAAGTTTAAACTTTATTATAGAGACCCAAAAAGGAAGCCCAAAAAGTTTAAAGTTCTTCTATTGGCTAAGTAAGTTGCAGGTAGGACACATCCAATCCCCAGGTCTCATCTCGGGCACTGGGGGCTGGCCAAGGCCCAGCGCCTGGGCCTTTGGTATCCTGGGTTTAGGGTTTTAGGGTTTTAGGGTTTAGGGTTTCAGGGTTTTAGGTTGAGGGTTTTAGGGTTTAGGGTTTTAGGGTTTAGGGTTTAGGGTTTCAGGGTTTAGGGTTTTAGGTTGAGGGTTTTAGGGTTTTAGGGTTTAGGGTTTCAGGGTTTAGGGTTTTAGGTTGAGGGTTTTAGGGTTTAGGGTTTTAGGGTTTAGGGTTTAGGGTTTAGGGAACATAAATCCAGTTACTATATCCAAAACACAGAAACCGTACCGTTTCCTATGCACCCATATTATGGTACCTTAACTTAAGTTCCTTAACAGCAACCCAGTATCTGGCACCAGTTGCAACGGACCTGCGTTCCACAAGGGCTTCCGAAATCCCACTTAATCGAAGGTGTTCTTAATATTTCTGTGGTCTAGTAAGAACAAAGGGAATATATTTTGTAGGGATGATATTCGCTTGTTCCCTACTAACCACCAATAGGTTATGTTATGACTGTGTGCAGTACATGTTCCACGTTCCTTGAAATTTGGTTGTCCATTAATGTTGGATCCCGATTAGTGTTGGGTGCCGTAATTGTGCGAAGCTTCGCCGAAATTTTTCAGCACCCCCAAAATTATTTGGGGCCCCTAATTGTGCGAAGTTGCGCGGCCAGAGAATAATGCAATAGAAACAGTTCAGAGTGCCTTCTAAAACCCTTCTGATCTATTACCGAGCCGATCCTGATCCTTCCTATTGAATTAGATGTATTTAAACCTAGGATCCAGATTCGTCGGGGGGCGCCCCTACATCAATCAGGGACCTGTTTTTGTTCGGGGGGGAGGGACCCCCCCCTCACTAATCAGGACCCCACAATATGGGGGTAGAAAATCTCAAGTACCAGGCCCCTAAACAATCCCCATCAGGGCCTCATCTTACACGACATCAACTTAAGTGACGTCTTTCACAGGGGTATTCTAGAAAGCGAAGCAACAGGAAGAATCCCATAAAGTGCGCTGTAGCATTCTCGCTTTTCATGCTCAGGTACGGGATTGGAGAGAGTGCTGGGACGAGCCCGGGGTACTTGCATGTGTTCTTCCCCTTGGGAAATGGTGGCACGGGTGCCTCCTGAGTGCCCATTATTTGGGGGTTCCCCGAAATTAGGGATACCCTTTTGGGGGTCCTTATAATAAGGACTTTAGTGTTTTTTGGTCTATATTGGGGTGCGCTATTTGGGGAAACTACCATTTGTTCGCGGCTGTTGCAGGCAGCTCGGGGTAGCTCAGTATTCCATGCTCAAATGCAAAATGTGGTGTCGCGATCTTGGTGGGCATCAGGGAATAGCTGATGGAGAGACAAAATCCTAAACGCAAAGCCCTGGACCCTAAAACTTAATCACACCGATGACCTTGCTTGCGTAGTTGTGGTTGGAACAGGATAGGCAAATCCAGTCGCCCTCGCGCATTTCGATGCTCTGCGGCATGGCGAAGTCAAGTTGACGATTTTAGGGCTTAGGGTGTAGGGTTTAGGGTTTGATACGCAGATCCCCCCTGGCAGTTATAGAGCAATGTGCAACTGGAGCTGGGGATCCGTCATGGGAATTCTTCGTAACTTACTGGTGGTTAGAGAGGAACAAGGGAATGTAATCTTCGTACGACCCCTACATGACATACTCTCTTATTCCCTACTAATCTCAAGTAAGGTAATGTTGCAGATGCGGTGCCGAAGGGGGCACCTGCCCCACGGATATGATACGCTACCAAGCAGCGCAGAGGCTTACTTTTTAGGGGTCAGGGTGTGCGTGGGAGCCAGGATCTTACTGAAGGGGGATTTCACAAAGCAACCTTGTGGAAGAAGTCCCGCTGAGTGATGAAAGCTTTGTTTGGTATCTTGTGGCTAGTCCGATTGTACGCCGGCTGAAGTGAAGCAGGCATGTCATGGGAATCAGCCACCGAATTCTGCTGACCTGTCATAACTTCAGTAGCCCATCAGCTAATGATGTGCAGATCAAGGCAATGCCTGCATTCATCCAGGATCAATACGGCCCATGAGGGCTTTGGTTGCAATCGCGTTTATGAGGAGGATACCATTCAAATTATCATGTCTCATTCCTGGCTTATAATCCATCGCTGGGATCTCTAGCCACTCACATGGAGCGAGCATTAGCAGCTGCAGGAAGGACATGGCGGCAACGCATCAACTTGACGGTGGAAACTGATGATGCTGGCGTAGTATCATTCCTATTTCTATTACATACTATTCTTACTTTTCTAGTACGGTTATTATTGCCCATTACTATTATCATTACTATGACTATTACTATTTACTATATACTATTACTATTACTTTTACTGTTGCGATTTATTACTGCTACTACTGTTCCTGGACTTTAGCTGGAAAGGACGTCTTTCCTCCTTACTCCTTGTAACCCTGTCAACTGCTTAGAAGTGTCTCTACAGGACTGCTACTTGCTCAATGATTTATCGAACACCCGAATCCACACCTAGAGAAACACGCCTCAATATCCCTCAGGAACCATGTGCGCCCTCACCAGGGCCATAGTACTCACAATCATAATATTCGTAGCCCCAATTATTGCAGTAACGCTAAGCATGATAGAAACGAATAATAATAACAATATACGTAACAGCAATTCAAACAATCCGTGATGGCTCCCATCCCCTCCCCAAATAACACCCCCACCCCCCCCACCTCCTTGACATGCTCCCACTAAAGTGAAAGGTACTATATGGTGGGAGGCGTCATGATCGCAAGGGGGTATGGGGTTTATTATTAGGCAGAGGCGATTCGCAGCCGCCTGGCAATGAGCATCGTAGTACGACTGCTTTACTCCACAAGTGTGGCAGTGGTAGAAGTCACGGGGGAGGAATCTCGCACTGCTTTGTGTTCCCAGAATGTGTGTTGCTAAGGGTGCGGGACACAAGTGCTGGACACAGGTGCTGCAAGACTCCCGGTATCCATTTCTATCACTACTACACTTACGGTACTATTGCTATGACTACTACTATTATTGTGATTATTACTATTCCTGGTTTTACCTGGGTTCTGAGAACGCTGACTGCATGGATCAGAAGTTGTTCTTGGCATCTGACAGGTGGAGCTTAGTGTGCACATCTGCTTCTAATGGAGGAGTTCCACATGACCATTGAAACGTAGTGGTTCATCATGTCAAGTAATCCCCCTCATGTTAAAACCCCCCATTATAATCCAGGAATGGTTCCAGAGGCCTAACAAACCTGAAGACCACTTTCAAAAGGGACAGACTAAACCCTTAACCCAGAACGTAAGAAGGGGCCCAAAAAGATCCGTCTAATAACTTACCGATGGTTGGTATTACGTTTTAGGGTAGTTTATAGCCTAGCAAAATCCTTAAAGGGGACTTATATAGGGGAGTACTATACGGCTTATTAAGTGATATACTAGGAGTTGAGACAACGGCTCTATGGAGGTTACATAGAAATTATACTCCCTTATTCCCTTTGAGGAGCTCATATCATATATCTCCTTGTTCCCTGCTAACCCCAGTAAGAGGGCTCAGAGGCCAGACCTTGGTATCCTGGCCCTTTTTTGTTATGTCTATACCATTTTTACAGTGTAATTCGCATCAAGAAACAAATGGATGTTTTGTTGATGTTGGTTCGGTATTCACTGATTATGTTTGATCCTGACTGGGATATTTACGTGATGTCATTTAGATGTTCACTGCTTTTAACTTGATCTTAGGCTATGCTGATTGGGCTATAACAGGTTCTAACTACTTTCTATTTGGTTCTAATGAAGTAACTAATCTAAACTAGATGTTGACTGAATTCAAAGTTGGATGTTGGTTAGCTTCGTACTGGCTTTAATCAAATCTGGTTGTCATAAGGTGCTGTGGGATGTTGATGCGCCTTTCCGCCGCTTTTCATCAGTTGTTGAATTCAAGTAGGTTTCAAAGTGCTTCGATTATGCGCCAATTAGTTTTCATCCGGCTTACATGGTTTTGACTATGCAAGCTGGATTACATTGACTTACGTTCTTGAATTTGTTTCAATAAGATTCTACTGGATTAGGGTTAGACTTTCAATCAAGTTTAAGCCGATTGAACAGAGACTTAGAAGGAGCCATGTCAAGTCATCTGAAGAATCATCCCCAAAAATCTTCATTATTTTTTGGGCGGCGGAGAGGAAGAAATTATTACAGGCTAAAGGTTGATGCGGTGCTTGCAGACCCAAGCCCCTGCAGCAAGATCATATTTCATTCGCAGTTTCATAAACTGCTGACATGTGCTTGACAAGCAGGACTTGCTTCTGACAGGAACGAAATGTTTTTTTGCTAGCACCAACCACTTTCGAACAGCTTCTGAATGATCTTAGCTGCCAGCAATTCCCCGCAATAGCCGACAAACAATGGCACATTGCGCCTCACACTGAATCATCGTCCAGATTATGCTGACTCACAGACACCTGATGCCGATTCCCTTCCTGCTATCAGAAGTTGTGCTAGAGGAAGCCTGGGGTCCAGCTAATCAACTACAACAAGAGCTCGATCTAAACCCTAAATAGTAGCTTCTATTTTCTCTTCCAGTATCCCACAATTACACCAACATGCTATAATAGTTTCCATTTTCTTTTCCGTTTTCCCAATACTACCCCAGTATACTATAGTAGTTGCCGTTTTCTTTTCCATTATCCCCAAATTACCCCAATATATCATAGTAGTTTCCATTTTCTATTCCAACATCCCAATATTACCTCAATCTACTATAGTAGTTTCCGTTTTCTTTTCCATTATCCCCTGGAAGAGTCTTGCCTTGTTGCCCCGAGAAGGGCCAAGTCTGCGGAGTGTGAGGCAATTGCCCACCATTGGGCCTCAGCCGCTTAGGGTTTAGGGTTCTGGTCATGGGACCTCAGCCGTTGAGACTACTCCCGCTCTACCGAATACACTGAATACACTCCCCCAAACTAACATGGAAACCCATATAGTTCCCTTTCTAGAAGGACTGTAGTCTTTATAGGGCCCTTTTTGGGTTTCCATGTTAGTTTCCGGGAGTGTATCTATGCCATCCTCGCAGTTACCTGTGAGCCTCAGCAACTTGCCTCTAAGTTACTGCAACATCCGACACCAGAGGCCGTTGGCCTACTTTGAATTTTCAGCCAAAAAAACCTCTACAGCCAACACCTGAGCGACATGACAATGGGGTTTCTGAAAATCATGGGTACCTCGTGGGGAGTCTCCGTAAGAAGGACAGGACCGTTTTGGCCACGTAAGGAGACTCATGATTGAAAGAAATGTCCACATACTGGTCTTGTCGAAACCACTGAAGATGACCTTTCTTGCCGTTCAGTATCAGCAGCTGTTGCCGCAAAGAACTATCGGCTATACTTAGTTTTGCACTTAAATCTAACTTCTAAAGCGCAGTTTCCATTTTCTTTTCCATTATTCCAATATTACCCCAACATGCTATAGTAGTTTCCATTTTCTTTTCCATCATCCCTTAATCCCCCAGGGAAGACTATTGCGTCTTCACCGGCCAGGCAACCAGAATCAACTCAGGGCTCGGCTGAGGAAGAAGACATCTGGGCTTGGCGTGTTAAGGCCTCCCCACATGAGCCATAGTCTAAACTCCTAGCATCCCCCTTAATAAGGCCTATAGTATAGGGTTTAAGGTTTAGGGTCTAGACTCCTGGCATGTAATCTATAGCACACATAAGCATCCTTTCTCTTTGCCGTGGCAACCCCAAGCAAGACACGCATCTTAATGTTGCACTCACTTTTGCGTAGAGACCTTCTTTAATGTGTTTTCCCCGCCGCTTACTCAGGATCTGGCCATTGCTAGGAGGGTCCTGTTTAACATGTTTTGGTTTCGGGGCCCTGAAAATACGGGACCAAATCCAGAGCATCCCGGACCCCTCGGTACCGTGGGACCTTACTCATTGTCCCTGAGTTGAAGTTTTCGGGAAGCTCTATTGTTATAGGGTTCAGGGTTTAGGGT
>CAJNIZ010000942.1:0-10766 GCA_905231905.1 Symbiodinium pilosum
CTACTTTTTTTGAACTTGGGTATCTCGTGGTTTTTCTGCAGGGACGGATTGGTGCAAGAAACTGTCCACTCACGTCCGATTTTTTGGTAGCTTTGCTTGTAAAGCTCGTGACTTAGCATTTTACACGGGTGTACCTTTGTTTGCAGGGAAACACGATCTTTCGCACGGTTTGAGCAAATTCCAATAGCAACCACCCAATTGTGGCGGCTGGCCGTTCGGGGTCAGAAATTCCCTGCGGTTTAAGAACTTTTTTTGGTGTGTTTCTTTTTCCCGTGTTTTTTTGCCACAGATTTTCTTCGTACCCTACTTTCTTTGAACTTGGGTAGCTGGTGTTTTTTTGCAGGGACGGATTGGTGCAAGAAACTGTCCACTCACGTCCGATTTTTTGGTAGCTTTGCTTGTAAAGCACGTGACTTAGCATTTTACGTGAGTGTACCTTTGTTTGCAGGGAAACACGAACTTTCGCACGGTTTGAGCAAATTCCAATAGCAACCAGCCGATCGTGGCTGCTGGCCAATTGGGGTGAGAAATTCCCTGTGATTTAAGGACTTTTTTTGGCGTTTTTTTTCCCGTGTTTTTTTGCCACAGATTTTCTTCGTACCCTACTTTCTTTGAACTTGGGTATCTGGTGTTTTTTTTGCAGGGACCGATTGGTGCAAGAAACTGTCCACTCACGTCCGATTGTTTGGTGGCTTTGCTTGTAAAGCACGTGACTTAGCATTTTGCGTGAGTGTACCTTTGCTTGCAGGGCAACACGAACTTTCGCACGGTTTGAGCAAATTCCAATAGCAACCAGCCGATCGTGGCTGCTGGCCAATTGGGGTGAGAAATTCCCTGCGATTTAAGGACATTTTTTGGCTTTTTTTTTTTCTCCCGTGGTTTTTTTGCCACAGATTTTCTTCGTACCCTACTTTTTTTGAACTTGGGTATCTGGTGTTTTTTTGCAAGGACCGATTGGTGCAAGAAACTGTCCACTCACGTCCGATTTTTTGGTAGCTTTGCTAGCAAAGCATGGGACTGGTCGTTTTCTGTGGAAGTATCTCTTCGTGCAAGCACGCGCCTTTTTTTTGATGCGTTTGTCGTGTTCGAAGCACCTTTTGCCAAAATGGCTGGGACGTTTGGTTTTCACTGTGTCCTCGTATGACTTTGGTGTCGTTTCGGCTAAATTATACCCCGGCGACGCATGCCAATTTTACAGTTTCGCGCGCGCTCCTGAAAAGTCACTATGGGGGGGTGTAGCAAGAAAACGACGAAATAAGGCTTCCTAAGTCCATGTCCTACGTTTTGCGAATGTCTGGATTGGCGGGAATGCCATTGCTCATGGATTTTCACGGCTGTGCTGGCGTTCGATGATATTGTAGGTGTTTTTTGGTTTTTGTTTTTTGATGGTTTTGTTGATTTTCGGGATTTTGTAGCTTGCTTGTCCTTCCGAATTTTCAGGGAATTCATGTTTGTTAGATTTTTGGGATTTCCTGCGTTTTTTGGATTCTCGTGATTTTCAGGGTTTTGGGAACTTTCGAGTTTTTCTGGATTTACGGGATGCCGAAGGGATGCTCTGATTTGTCGTTATTCCTGGAGCACCAGGAATCCTAGAAATTTCGGATTTTCGGGGCTTTCAGTTTTGGGTGGATTTTCGGGATTTCGGAGGTTTCCCGGTTTTCGAAGGTTTTAAGATTACGCGGGTTCCTACGAATTCCCCGAGAACTCGGACGAAATCCCCCCAAATTCCCCCAGTCCTCAAAATTTCTCAAATCTTCCCTGCAGGCATTTGGGGGCCTCCCCAACGCCCCCAAGTTGTGTGTCCAGAAAAGCTGTTTTTGGGGCCTGGCTCGCACGGAAATAATATTAAGGGCTCCCTAAACCCTCCCTTACCTGAAAGTCCTCGCAACTCCAAAATCAGGGTTTAGGGTGGCCAAATGACGTGAAACCATGAAAAACGGCAGTTGTCATTACCGAATTTTTGACGAAAATCACGTCATGCTCCTACGTCACCATGCCGCACCCCATTTACCAGGACGATTGGCTTTTTGAAGCCCCGCGGCGGGATTTTTGGAAGCCTTCGAGCCAAAAAGGCACTGCGCGGCGAAAAAACCCTTGGTTTTGCCTATGAAATGTTCGCCAAAAATTGGGATCCGCAGTTTCGCGGTTGGATCGTGGCTGACCTCGTTTGAACCCGTCTTGGAAAAAAAGTAGATTGCGAAAATCGAGACCATTTGCGTTTAAAAATCTCGCCCAAAGCCGGCTTTCCAAAAATGAAACGTTCCCATCGCGAAGCATTAAAGTGCAAACCAGGACCATGCGTGTAGCAGCCAACAGCAACAACCAACAGTCAGCAACAACAACAACAACCATGAACAACCAACAGTCCCCAACAACAGCAACAACAACAACAACAAGAACAGCAACAACGACAACGCAAAAAACAAGAACGACAACGACGACGACAACAACAACAACCATTCATTGCACTCACTGCGGACGAATCTCGCATGTGAAACTGATTTCTCTGGTGCTATGTACAGTGGCACTCTTCTTTTGACTTTATTTGCCTGCGCCTCTTGAGGCTGCCAGGCCATCTCCCTGCCATTGTGAGGACTTTTGGGAGCTCTTGACTCAGTCATCAGGGCCTTGATTTTGAAAGCCCTCGCTCCTAGGAGCAGCAGAGCTTTTTGGTGTGGTGCTGTTACTCACTCATTCCTAGCGATGTGACCTTCACCTTACTCCTGAAGGCTGTCAGGAGTGCATATTGTCACCCGGTGCGAAGGATGCACTCACCGTGTCCTTGTGACGCCTGCGCAAGGACTTTGCAGTAGGCCTCAACCTGCCTTTAGGTTGAGCTGCTGGCCGAGGTACACTAAAGCGTTCGTCAAACTTCCTTCTCCCAAGGAGAAGCCCTCCTCGAAGTACAATTCCAAGTTTTATACTCAAAGTAAACAATAGAAAACAGAAGCCAATAGACAAAATCAGTTAGGCTTGTAAGCCCAGTTGAAAGATTATCCAAATAGCGCAGTGTTCAATTTGAGTTTAAGTTCAAATTGACCGTCGCTATACTGAAGACAAATCTGGCACGAGCTGCTACTAGGCATGCTGACTCGACGGCAATGGGGAAAGTTGGCCATCAGTGCTCTGCATCATCCGAGTTCACAGCCTTGCTTAGGTCGTCTTTGTTGACAATCAGGTCCTGCTCGCGATCTTGAAGCTAAAGTCCCATATCCTCCTGTTTAGAAATGGCAGCGTAAGCGGTAGACAAGGCATTTGATGAGATGGCAGAAGATTGGAGTGGTTGGCTTTAGTGAAGTTGCTATCCATGTCACCCAAGATAACCGCGAACCGCACAAGCTATTCCTAAACTCTAACTGGGCGTGCCACTTGCTCGGAAGACGTCTACACAGGTCAGGCTCCTGTTGCAGTCAGTTCCTTAGGAGCCTCTCAAGCCGATTGGCTAATGGGCTCCTCTTAACATCCCCTGGCTTCATGGATCAAGCGAAACATGTAGCTTCCAGAGAGTGAATTCAAAATGGAGGCTATCTCACCCGCTGCCTCTTTCAGCGGGACCTGAAGACAAACTCTCACTGGGCCACCTGTCATATTCTCAGTGATGGGGCGCGAAGATATGAAACGGGCCACTGAGCCCTCAGTTGCCAGGCACTTGTAGAGGCGTTGTAGAAGGTCAACTGCATGAGCTAACGAAATCGATGCACGGTGTGTATCTTAAGTAAGCTTGACTTGTTCTGCATCCCACTTCTCAAAAGGAAAGCCCGGAACCTGACGACCTTCCACCGGTATGGCCTGGAGAATCCCTTCCTTAGTAGCTTCCTGCTGCGCATCCTGGTTCTCAACTAGTGTCTGCGCTCGCTCTGACAATTGTTGCACCAAGCACTGTGCCATACGCTGCCTCTGGGGGGGAGCACCCCTCTCCTGCTTCTTGGATCTTTCTCGTGCCAGTTGATCCAGTATGGACATGTCCTCCGTCGTCATGTGCAGAATGAAAATCAAGTCCTGTTGAATCACATTGATGGCATCCTCGTGCCTCAGGGTGAGTGCTGCCAGCGTCTTGGTGATGTCATGGGTCTGGTCTTGTGAGGAGCCGGGCTTGTCTGGCTGCTTGCGGGGAAAAGTTTGTTGTCTCTTAGGAGGAGAGCCTTGGCTGGCCTCCTTCTTAGACTTCTTATCCCCTCCAGAGTGAGCTCCAAAGCGAGATGCCAATGACATGCTAGCCTAGTTCTGGGAAGAGACCTCCGCCAGTTAACAAGGTGGAAGGAGACCTCCAGGCGCTGCGCAGAAAGCTACTTGCCTTCCGAGCCAATAATGCAGATGACAGTGTTGCTGCATTCGCCTTACGCCAGACTGCCATTGAGACCCTATCTGCTGTTTAGCGCTTCTCAACTCCACGGTCAAAGGCAATGGCACACGCTGTGATTTTGATGCTGAATTCGAAGTGGTGTTGACGCACAGTCCTCCAGAACGGGTAGTCTCGACCAGCTGCTGGACCTGATAACAATTCTGTCTCGCTACGCTGGATGCGCTGGGCAGCAGTAACTGTAGTTTCGAAGCGCAATGTAAAGAGGCACTAAGTTCCATAGTGTCGACTCTAGCCTTTAATCTTCGTTTTTTCGAGAGCAGCTGCAATCTTGGAAGTTACAAAAACCATATCAAAGCAGTTCCAGGGAGGAGACCTCCACCGAATCAAACCTTGCCACAACTCCAAAGGCATGGGAGGAGACCTCCACCAGCCTATCTCTTTAAGATTTGTACACGGAGTTGTGTAACCACTAGGTGCTTCTCATCTCCCAAGCTCTGGCTACAGTCGATTCCCAGCTCGCCTGGGCTGCACTGAAGACCACTTCTTCTCTGTAGAAGCCCTCCTGAAGTACTGCCACCCTGGCTTCGTAGGCGCTCGCCTCCAAAGGAGGCAGACACTGCGAAATGCACGCCGTCATGGATCTCTCCCAAAAGATCATATCCGTTGAGGAAGCTCCAACCAGGCTCCGAAAGGAAAACTCCCCATTGTGCAGCCCTTGCCGACGCTGGTAAATCAAGATGGCTGTAATGCCAATGGTGCGCAAAGCATCTAAACGTCTCTGTTTGATTTCCCACGTCTCTGGCATCACTGTATTGAGATACTCTGAGATTCCGTCCAAAGCTAAGATCTGCTGAGCCGTCAGTTGATTAGCGTAGGCTGATAGCAACTGACTCATTTTGTGAGAGGCCCTGCGGCGAGCGTCGCCATGACTGCCTGAGTGGTCTCCAGTAGAGTCCACATCCTCACTGTGGCGTCCTCTTCTCCAGCTTGCTGATCATCAATAAGAAATCTGACACGGGCGGGAACTAGCATCTGGAGAGCACGCGTAGGAGGCGCCATGATGCCGGAAGTCAGGTATGCTGAACAAAATCAAGCTTGAGAGATACGAGCTATATGGTCTTGATGCAGGCAACAACTGGCGACTCTAACCCTAAGGCACCTGCCCTTCATGATGGAGCTTTAACAGGAGGAGACCTCCACAGTAGATATTTAAGCCAGTATCTGATGCAGAACTGACGAGGAGACCTCCACTGTTTATAGACTTGGAGGAGGCCTCCTGGGAAGCTGTATTAAGTTGATGCAAACACTGGCTGACAGCTCAACCTCTGAGGCACCTGCCCTTCAAGACCGAGCTTTGGCAGGAGGAGACCTCCGCTGCAATTAAAGCCATGCCCTAATTCAAGTCTGAAGAGGAGACCTCCGCTGTGTGTATGCTTGGAGGAGACCTCCTGTAAAGCTATGTCAAGCTTAATGCAGGCTCCAACTGGAAGCTCTTACCTCTGAGGCACCTGCCCTTCTAGAGCTTTGACAGGAGGAGACCTCCGCAGCAGATTAGAGCCATACTCTGATGCAAGGCCAGAGAGGAGACCTCCAATATTAGCAGACTTGGAGGAGGCCTCCTAGGCTTTGTGCAACATAACTAAATAGCAGGTGGACTGAATTAGTGCTGTAGTCAATTCTGTGAGTTGGGGCAGTATGCCGTCATCAGCTATGTAAGTACTGCCCTCACTCTGTAGAATTATTCTGTAGTGACCCTGATCCCAGTCAGGGCCCAGGTGTAAGATTCCTCCCCAAAGCTCATACCTCTCCCAAGTTACCTCAAGTGTGTCACCCTGAAAGACGGGAAGCGTGACAGCAGTAGTTAGAGTGATTCGCCTATGATCCTTACACAACCCTGTAAATCGAGGAAGCTGTAGACAGATCACGGGTGCACTATCTCTTAAACCATGCGGAAACACCTGCGAATGCCACTGCTTAATGCAATCTTGCATAGTAGCGTCGTCGGAATGATCAAGCATAGGGATATACAGAAGAAAGCAGCCTGAATTTTCTATCCTTGTGTGTTGTTCTGGTGCCTCAACAAACGATCTGGCTTCCCACCTAGAACTCTCCATCTCTGGCGAATCTTGTAGCAGGTGTTGCAAATATTGGGAGGCGTCCTCCTGTACTGGCCGATACTGCCACCCTCTACTGGTACGCCTGATGGTGATATCCGATATGATATTTCCTGGGCGGCCTTCGCGCGCCCAAGACATCAGGCTGGTCCATACAGCTTGAAGGGGCGGGAAGCCAATGATCAAGTTCATGTGAGAGTGCAGCAGCATGTGAAGACTGGAGTTAGCATAACACAACTGGCGTGGGTTATGCATACGTAAGGCCAACGACAATGAGCCCCCGCTATTAGGCCGAGCTGAATTTGCATTGATTGTCTCCTGTAGATATTTGTCAGGCACCACACGTTGGGAAGCAAGAGGGCCTAAACCAGCAGGTTGTGGAGGTCTAGCGTGCGCTGCATCATCCGTGAGGTTGAGACTAAGGGCCATAAGTTGTACCTGCAAAAGAACTACGCACTGCGCAACATGCCTTGCCGGAGCATCAACCTTTCGTCCGCAATAAGGACAATCAAAGCCCTTGGCCAACATTGTCTTATAAATCACGGATTTAATTTGGACTTCCTGAGATTTCTGCATCCAGAGTGCAGAATGCATCTTTTGAATGTGTTGCTTAATACCCTTGTGACCTAGAATGTATTGTCCGCACAGACCGCATCTTTGATTCAATTGTTCACGTATCTTCTGATTCCATCCAGTCCCTTGTCCTTCAGAAGTAATGCGAACCATTGACTATGTAGAGGTGCTTGGCTGTTGGTATCAAGATCTTCAGATAGAGCCTTTAGCTGGGCTAGTTTGGGGCAGATTCCAGACTCCACATGGATCCTTAGTTGATGTACAGTTTTGAGCTTGACAGAGCAACCTCGGCATGTAGGCAAGCCTTCACTGCCATGAATTGCGATTCGAAATTTTGGACCAGCTCTGTGGAGATCTCTATCCCTATGTTTGACGGCAATGTGCTTAGATAAGCCATGTTTGCCAGAGAATGTGCGAGAGCAGAGCTGACAAAGATGTTCTTCAGGAGGAGCGAAATCCTCTGCACTTAGATGAGCAGCCTCTCAGCTAATCCACTCATCTGTTGAATCGTCGTCGAAGGCTGGCCTTCTATCACATGAAGGAAAGTGGATATCTGCTCGAGAAGCACTACCTGGAGATCGCTAACACCAAGGCTCTCAAATAAATGTTCCGTGGTCTCCCTTTCCAAGAACTGATGTCTGCTCATGAATGAACGTAGATTGGCCGAGTAGCGCTTGACAAGGCGGTTTAGGCCATTCTCGGTTACTCCTGTGGACGACAGTCCGTAAAGCATGGAGGATTCCACGTGAGACCTCCAAATTTCAAGTCGTTTCCGAAGGCTCAAGACTCTCGTGGAACGTAGTGTGCGATGCAGCGTGTCGAACTTGCTTTTGGATTGCTCCAAGCGATAGCTAACTGTTTGATCCTTGTAAGAGCCATAGCTAAGCTTTACCCCTAGATAGGTAAAGGATTGCTTTACTTGTATGCGGATGCCATTTGGAAGCTTTAAGAACAGTTTTTTGTCCTTACGAGCCGTATGTCGTTCGCGAACAATCCCTTGCTGACTTCCATGCACTGTCATGAGAACTACTGACTTCTCAGAATTTATCTCAAGCCCCGCCTCTGCAAGAACCTGAAAGAGATGCACCATCCTATCAAGAGACAGTTCGAGCTGCGTCCAATTTCTGAGAATTCCCTGGTATAGAAAATCATCTGCAAATACAGTCAAAGCGAGTGCTACTTGCTTGCTATCTGTGCCCCACCGCGTCGCAATTCTGTCAAGTAATGCTAACGTTAACGATGTCCATAGGACAGGTGCCGCCTTACACCCTTGCTTGATGCCTGAAGTGGTCTGGACTGTGCTGGTTTGACCGTTTCTGCCCATACTGTAGCTAGTGGAGGAATGCAATTGAATCACCATTTCAATAGTTTCGGTATCTACCTGCAGGTGTTGCAGCGCAAGAATTAACTCCTGTCTAGTTACTGAGTCAAAGGCCTTACTCAGGTCCAGCGTTAAGGTTAAGGCTCCTACTAGCTTAGGCTTGTTAGATCTTGCCGCTGCATGATGAGGACTGCGCTGATCTAGTTCCCTGAGTTCCTTAGCTCGATCGAGATGTTCACAGGCCTTGGCAATGGCCTCCCTGACACCTTTACCTTTAAGATAGGCAAACTGAGACTTGTCAAGCGAAGCATCCATAATCTGAGCCGATATCCGGTCACGCACTATCCCCGCCAGAAGGTGAAGTAGGTGGTTTGTTAGGTTTAGGAATCCAGCTTACATAGGGATCGTTCAGTTCAGAAGAAAGCTCCGAACCTTGAACTTCCTGGGTCAGCTTATCTGCAGTGACTCCATGTGCGTCTTGGCTGACAGGCGCTGAGCTAAGCGGGACTGCTTTACCAACAGGTATAGTCTTGAGATGTTTGGTGACCTATTCTGTTGTGATAGGAGACCTATCTAAACTTTGGACAGGGAGGAGACCTCCACTCTTGCAGAAAACCCTCTTGGAGTAATCGATAAGAGAGTGCAGCTCCGCCTCAGAATCCATCAGATCACCACTTGCTGTTCTGAAGGCGATCTTAGCTTGTGGCTTCCATGGTCCTAACTTACGCAGTGCTTGCGCCAGCTGAAAGGACTGCTGTTTGGGAGACGACTGTGCTGCAAGGAGAAGCTCCTCCTGGAATGCATGTTTTCTCTCTTGCCGCAGTCTTTTGTAGGCTCTGGCTTCCTGTTGTGTCTCCTGTTTGAGTTGGTAATATAGCTGCTCATCACAACGGCCTTGCCTTTTTAGAGCAAGAAGTTCATGTTGCTTAGCCCAATATTCACTAGAGACTTGTCTGCCTTGTGATGACGCCGTTGCGCGCGCTGGAAAGTGCTCGGACGCTATTGAAATCATATTCCGATTAGCGTTCGGCCAGAATTCGCCATCCACAGGAGTGTCCTGCGCAGCTTGACTGGCTGCTACTGAATATCTTTGCCATGCATCAGAGTTTGATCTATAGGCAGCATCCATAGCCCTGGAATCATATTGTTTCCTTTCCTTAAGCGGGGGCCTATAAGGAGGGACAAACAACTGTGCATGCGCCGGAAGATGCTGTGGGCCATCCCTGAACTCCCCAACTAAAAAGCTAGTGACAGCCCTGGCAGCCTTGGCTTGACGCCTGGCTTGAGACATGCGCATCAAGACAAAGTCTATCTGAGATCTCACCTGGCCATTGTGAAAAGTGGCAGGTTTTGACTCCGCCCAAGTGTTTAAAACGGTCAGGCTAAAGTCTCGACAAAGCTTGTTGACAGTATGTGAGTCTCCTCTCTGCCATTTGGATGAAGGGAGAACACAGGGTCCAACCCATGGGCGTTCAGTCTTAACTCTGCCATTAAAGTCCCCACTAACTATCAGCAGATCCCTTTGCGGTATTCGAGCTAGTTGTTTGCGCAGAGTCTGATTGACCTGACCTCGCCGTTGCTCATTTTCAAATTTGGAAAGCTTGTAGTCCCAAACACGCTGATACACGTTCAAGATCTGTATCCTGAAATTTTTCCATGGAATCACTGTAAGCTGTAGGTGGCCAGGGATCAGATCTAGAGTTTGCACCTGGTCATAAGCACAGACCCTGGGCCGCACAAGCGTTACAACGCCAGCCTTGTGAGTGCTTGTTGTGCCTGAGGATAATACAGCCCATTGCCCCTTCCTAAAAGTGGAGGCGCCCAGCCAATGTGATTCCTGAATAACGCAGATATCTATGCCAGGAAAGTCAGGAGAATCAAGCCTATCAATAAGCTCAGCCCGTACTCTAGAGGTGAGTCCACCACTATTCCAAGATAGGAACTGAAGGTCATACCGATTCCCTCGTTCTACTCTTCTCAGCATGCATGTTTGGAGCTTCTGCTTTCCGGAGGAGCCTGCTTCTGACCAAGTGCGAGGGAGGACACCCCTTTCTCTGCGCCTAATTCCTTGATTGTCAGCCGTCGGCCCTTGTGCAAGGCACTGCCATCGCAAAGTGCGACTCGACATGCCTTTTGATAACTTCTCTTGCCACTTCCTCGAAAATCAGTTCGCTGTTTTCGCCGATTTGCATCGACTCCTGCAGGGTTCGCGTGGCCCTGCCACCCTCGGTTCTGATCCATGTTGGACTCCCGGACTTGGGACCGGGGCACCCGAGCTAGGTAGGGCAAAATGCATCTACAGTCAGCTCGAGCCAGAACCTTACAACAACAACCAACAACCACAACAACAACAACAACCACGACAACAACAACAACACCACCACCAACAACAACAACGACAACAACAACACCACCAACAAGAAGAAGAAAAACCAGAACAACAACAACAACACCA
>CAJNIZ010000942.1:10942-30479 GCA_905231905.1 Symbiodinium pilosum
CAGCAACAGCAGCAACAGCAACAACACCACCAACAACAACAACAACAATAACATCATCGTCAACAACAACTGAATTGAACGCTGAGCGAGCGGGCTCTGCTCCTTGCGGGCGTGGTTGCTGCAGCTGAGCACCAGTGAAACTGAAATGAGAACAAGGCGTTACGTAGTCTTGGCTGCAGGGAGATTGCCAGTGGCAAAGTGCTGCCTGAGAGCAGCCTGATTGCTCCGTGTTTTGGCATCAGTGCTGGCAGCGCTAGCGAGGTCCCTCTTGGTGGGCTCCTTAGACAAGGCGCAACAAGTCTGCGGAGGATGCTTGATCTTGATCGTCCGCGTTTCTCCCACGCTCTAACTCAAGCTGAAATAAAGGCAGGAGTGTGTAAGTGCTTTGCACCGCGCTCCAGGGGCGCGACCGGCCTTCACAGGGGGCGGGCTTCTCCCCTTCGCAAGGGAGGAGGCGGCCTTCCCCTGCCAGCGGCGCCTGGACCGATGTATTCCAGGAAAGTTGTCCCACACTTACTGTTGCTTTTCTTTCGATCGAGCTAGGGGTCAGAGAGGTGCAGAAGGTAAGCTTGGTTTTGCAGGGTAAATTAGAAACTGTGTGTACTGCATAGGAATTAGAGGCAGTAAATTGAGCTTGCGGCAGTGTGCCTCAGCTGCAGTGATAGGCAAGGAGTAGGCCTTGAGCCTTCTCCTTCGAGTTGGTAAGGAGCCTGCGTGTTGACATGCGCAAGATGCCACAGACCCCTCACACTGGAGCAGCAATCTGGCGCACGCGCCAAGGAGGAGGTCGCCCGCCTCAGGAAGGCACTGGTTCAAGCTACCTTGACTCTCAAGCCAGACTCACACGACTTGGCTGCGCTGGACTCGCCTTCAGCACCTGTGGAGCATGCGCAAAAACAGTGAGCGCTACTGAGAGCAGACCAGGCGTTACCATCTCGCAAAATACGGGCGTTGCCCGCCAGGCGCCGGCCAGAACGTGACCTACATGCTCCTTTGGTCGATGAACCTGAGCCCTGTGGCGCGCGTGTTGCTTTCTGAGACAGCGTGTGAGCAAAACAGACAAAGACCGACCAAGCGCTTCTGCTCACCAAAACATGCACCTCTACACAGACAGTACATGGCTGGCTTGTGAGATAGTGAGCTGTGTTTAAGCAAAATCTTGCAAGGGCTCCCCTCTGCTGCCCTGACTTTCCGTCGATTTATGAGTAGAAAAGAGAGTGGTGACCAGTCACCACTGCCCCTTCAACCATCCCAGGTGCCGTAGCAGTCATCAATCTTGACACGCGCTGTACAATTCACACTTATATGTGATTTGCAGTTGATTTGCAGCAGATCAAAGAGGCCTGTAGTTGGCATGCTTTTCTGAATGCGTACGCCAGAGCATCTTTGCTTGCAGCTGACCTGTGAGATTACGTGCCCCCAGTCACCTTTCAGCATCTTGGCCAAAATATGCCTGGCACTTCCTAGCGGTCGCCAATTAAGCTGACATGTCCGGATTTGTGTGAAGCATTCAAAGGCAATGGCCAAGTACTTCACCGCCGAATTCCTGGAGTATCTCCAAAGATTGTCTGCAGCACATTCAGAAGATATCCTTGCTCTGGGCAGCTTCTTTTCTTACCATGTGTAGAGATGCACATCTTGCTAGGCTTCGGAAGATGTTTGCGTCGCATGGTTCTCTGAGACGTCCAGGCACAGGTTTGCATAGTCTAGCTCGAACTGTGAAAAAATTATAACCTGCGTCTGTGGTCATGCGCCCTCCCGGCTTGGCAGGATTCGATGGGCAGACGCCATGGATGATGTTGATGATGTGCGCGGGACTCGTGCGTGCTGTGGGAAGCCGGCTATGTATCTACTTGTGTGGAATTATCAACCCAAATCCTTGAAGCAAGAACGGGCCAGGCAATGGTTGGTGTGAGATGTCACAGCAGGTTGTGAAAGTGTGTTGCCACAAGAACATCTTGCCTTGCGAGGCAGGAGCAGATGAGATCCACAACGGGCTCACCAGCATGTACGTTGCCCGGATGGGGCTGCTGATTCAGTGACTAGGTCACGCGGAGTAGATTGATGAGTCCTGCCATGCTGAGGGAAATTGGACGGTCATGGGCGTTGGGCCAAGATGAAGTCATGCCCTGAAATGTGCCTTGCAAAGGAATTCAGGCATTGCTGCGTTGGGTGGCTGATCCTGCGCTGTGCCAAATTCTTATAACGTCGGGCAAGGCGTGCAAGGTCCCATGTGTTCGATAGCACGAGGGTACGTCAGTAGTGTAGGAGGCTGTCTGAGCGCAACTACGAACTTCAGTCGTAGTTGTGTGCTCGCGTTGCCGAAAGTAACGCCGAGAAGCGCCGGCTGCTACGTCTAGCTAGAACCAGTCGCCGCTAGAGTCTGTGTTCGCCGTGGTCACGCAGCAATAGTTTAGGAGACTTGCTGTTGTCGTGTCCTGGATTCCGAGTGCCGCTGTATGTCAGTGACGTGCTTGAGGACGTATCTCCCGCCTAACAACTCCGAAGAGGGCACCTGCGTGACTTGTTGGTGCGCAGACGGCACTGCAGTGTTTCATAGATATGAGGTCGAGCGACTAGGGTTTGCGTTGCCACCTCCTGAGGCTGGACCCTGGCCAAAGGTTCCTGCGCGAAATTTTGCAGAATGAGGAGATCATGGCCTTGAAGAATGAACAGAGTATGGCCGCGCAGCATCACGTGCGCAGCCACAGAGCCATGCGTCGCCTGCCTATTGACTTTTTCCATAAGGCTGCAAGTCTGTGCGCAAGCCAGCCAGTGTTGTGCTGCAAAGGCGACTATGCCGCGCTGGCTACGAAGGCACTGCTGGAAGAAACTTCTACGGAGTCTTCCGAAATGGGCTTCCCTATGTGCGCGCGGAAGCATGCGGAAGATTCCGCGGAGGCATGTTGCTCGCGGAAGCTCTTGCGCAAGCCCTGTCTGTGTAAGATGCAGATGCTCCCAGAAACCCAGCTCTTGCTTCAGTCAATGAGTACACAGACTGTTCTGCTTGGGTGCCATATGAGAACATTTTTGTTTGGAGGTACCGAGATGATTAGGTCCCCGGAAGCCCGAGGGAGGGTACGGGGGCGTTTGCGCGCGCGTGGCTCACCACAGCTCACGTATTTCTGTGTAATTCTCAAACATCCATATCAGAACCTAGCAGTTCATTGTGCTGCTGTGATACCTGGAGCGATATAAACGATCCAACCGCATGACTAAAATCCCTGTTCGCGGAAGCATCGCGGAAGCGTTTGTCAAGGAAACCGTCGCGGAAGGGTCCGCAGATGCAAGATGATTTCGAAGCCTCCAACTAGTCTTTGCAGAAGGTCCGCGGAAGCTCGCGGGCGGAAGGGTAAATTATTTCCCTTGAAGCTGATAAGTCATGTGTCGCCGCCGCCACGATTCATTGGGGGATTGCCTAGGCGATTTCCTTGTCACCTCGATTTTGCATCGATTCTGCTTCGATGCTGCTGCGGTCACGCCGCGCTGCGACTGGGCATGAATTGCTGCGGTGGCCATACCAAGAAGTGATGCAGAAGTTTCCTGTCCTGCCGCTGAGGGACAAGCACTGGTTTCGGCCTTTGCTTGAAAAGCGGGTCGGCAAGGTCATGGTGCAGCTCGGCAGCAAAGGATGATGCTTTGTTAGGGAGGTCCCTGATGAATTCCGTTTCGCCTCTGCCTGTTGACAATTGGATTACAGGTGATGGTCTGGCGAAGATGATTTTTCTGCGGACTGCAACAACGTGTAAGGTTCGCGTTTCATCCTTTGCTGCTTGTCTGACGAATTCCTCGCGCCAAGTTCTACAGAGGCGGAAGAGGCCGTCTGCTCTTGTGTCCTCAGGGGTGGTAAGCAGCAAGCACAGTCTCAGGGATGACCTGGTGTTTGATATAGTCTGGGTAAGTTTTCAAGACTCAAGACGGCTAAGCTGAACAACTTGCTGGCTCATGAATCTTTAGCAAGTTGCAAAGCTTCCCTTCACTTTCTGCATGACCGCAGGCAATCGTCGTGGCATCCACGCAGACGGAGACAAAGGACTGGGCTAGCTTGTTGGCAAGACTGTCTGTGTGCTTGCGTGCCGCCTGCCTGCACGTTGCCAGGCACCACGCCGAACTCACGCGCCGCAAAGTTGCCCTTCCAGCGCTCAAGCTACTTGCCAGCCAAGGCGTGCTGCTTGGAATCATCATTGCTGCCTCCAAGCAAGTGGATTCCCAAGAAACAGTCGCCTGAGTTCCGAGTGCATGATGTTGTCGGAGATGGGCGCTGTGGCTACTGCGCACTCGCTCATTATCTTGGCGTGTCCTGCGCCTATGTGATGCAGCATGTTGCTAGAAGCATGGCTGCAGCTGGCACCTTCTCAGCGGCCGACGTCTTCCATTTGCTGGCAGCGTGTGATCTGCGGGTGCCATGCCCTCGGAGCGCATGGTTGTCTTCTGCGCACCTGCAGCTCCTGGCGACGTCCATGCCTTGCAGCTTCCCCTCAGGAATCCTTGTAAGACTTTTCCAAGATTCCGCAAGCAGTCCGGAGTGGGTCTGGTTCCAATGTCACACATCACAACCGAGACACCTACAGGGCAAATGTGTGACGGCGTTGCTTGGGAGAGGTGTCCAGCCATGCATGCTGGGCCACATTCAGCGGCCTTGCCCACATTTTTTTGCACTTTCCGCGCGCGGTGCTCGCGTCACACAAACAGAGCTCACCAGGGCGCAGTCGTATGCGCATTCTTCTGTTTTGCGGCAAGCCAGCACTTCACCCATGATTGCGCCTACTGGAGTAATTGAGTCTCTTCGAGTCGGGCTTGCAGATGCTGCAAGATCCCGTCACGCCCAGCGGCTTTTTGACAAGTGTGAGGACGTCTTTTGGACGTGGGAGTGGGAGCTGCGTGTAGCACCAGTGACGCACTGTCATGTGCAGTTAGCCTCACCGATGAAGCGCTGGTGTCACATGATGAGGAGCCACCTGCGTGGGGTGGTTGGTGCGCTTCATGTGTCCTCACTCTTGCAGGGTGTGCCTTCTGTTTCCAAGTTACACGCCGCCATCGGGTTGCAAGGTGGAGCCTTGCCACAGCGACCCCGTTGGGCAGATGTGTTTGACGATGATAGCGACAATGAAAGTAACATTTTTAGGCGTGCCTTGCGCGACGACAGCGAGCTCCGACTCGCGACGTGGGTTCAAGTTGCTTCAAGAGCAGAGCAGCTTTACCTTCCGCTGGGACGCGCTGGTCGAGTGCTGCACGCAGACATGTTATCAGCCACGCAGAGCGCAGTCTGGTTCTGTTCACGTGCGTCCCCCAGTGGTCGAGGCGGCTCGTGGCTACAGATGTCGATTGTCTGCCGTCCGCAATTAAGGCAGAAGTAATGTTCATGTATCTGTCAGACGGTATCTGTCCTCACACGGTTCGACCTCGCCTCTATCTTTCATATTGCTTGACTTTGTGTGGTCTAGACCAAGCAGTGAGAGTCAATGCGTGTGAAGAAATTCTATTGCTGTACGCTTTTGCGTGGCCAAGAGCATCCTTGAAGGAAAGTCTACGCCGGCTTGGCGTGGCGGTTTCAGCCCCCTTCAGGTGTCTGTGTGGCGTCGACCGCTTCAACGCAGCAGCCCCTTCAATTGGGCATGCGCTTGTCCCTTGGCCTTCCGACGAGGTCAGAGGCGATGGAAGTTTTGTACTCCTTCACAGAGGTGCATTTTCAGCTTTGAAGTTGCAGCATGACTATGCAGTCTGGTTCTCCGGAGCATTCCAATGTGAGCTCGAAGCATTTCGACTTCAGAGCTTGCTTCTCCGAGGTGATGTGTCTGTCTACAGGCTGGTGCAAACCAGCCCAACATGCTTTGCTGGCGGCGCAGCGACCAAACAACGGCCAGTTAGGTCTGCGTTGCTAGTGCAAGAGCCATGGTGTTCCTGGATTGTCGAAGGATTGAAAACATGGGAGTTGCGCGCGACTCGAACAAAGAAAAGAGAGAGGGTAGCTCTCGCGCGATCAGGCGCAGGTCTTCTGTTAGGAGAAGCCACAATCGCAGAGCGCCTACATGTTGCTCAAAGATCGTCAGATGGTGTCTGGGTGGCCACGGACCAGTGCGGGAGCAAGAATGTTTTCGGTGATGAAGCCTTGTCCAAGCACTGCGTGCCTGACTTGAACATCTTCACTACTGGCTCAGATTTATTTGCCTGGGTTTTCAGCAATGCAGAGAAGTATCCGCAAGCTGTGCCGTATCACCACCCGCATGGATGCCAGAACTGGGTAACCCTCGAAGCTTCAGAAATCTTCCCGGGGCGAACGGATGGTGGACTTTTTGAGCAAAAGGCAGGCTACGTGCCACGCCAGGGCATGTTGCAGGGGTGATGCGCGCCAGTCATGGCAAACAAGGTGGCTAAATCAGTTGTGCGTCACTGCGCGCGCGAGAGGGGATGGCGCTTGTGCCATGCATGCTGCTTTCGGGATGGCAAATGCTGAAGCCGAGCTGGAAGACGCTCGGGCAGTGGCAGTGAAGGCGCTAGGTCAAGCCTTGGAGAGCAGGGCAGCCAGTGAGGATGTCATTCGTGTCTCGTCGTGGTACAGCGAACTTGCCATGCCGGCTGCAGCTGATGAAGCAAGAACTGACGCACAGGAGGAGGCACCTTCGGCAGAGGCTGCCGGATTCTGGCGGGAGCTTTGTGCAGCATCCACACACATGGCCAGTCTGGTGCGGCAGGCCACTGAAGCAGAAAGGCGGACCGCACGTCGCGCTAAAAATCGCCTAAGTGATTCGAACACGCCTGCAGAGTTTTTTTCCTTGGTGTTGGAGAGGACTGCTGCCTGACTCTGTGTTCAAGACTCAGCTACATGGAGTCAGAGGCTACGGAAAAGTGCTATGAGCTTCGTGGTGAACGGATGGTTGCAAAGGGCTCCGGCGCTGCCCTTACGCTTGAAAGCTGCAGGACCAAGTATGAGGCCATTCGTGCGCCTGTGGAGTTTGACAATCTGCGGGCTGCGGTGTTTCTGAACCGCAGCTTGGACGCTGCTAGGGATGCTCTGCTGGCCTCCGAGCTGGATATTCACGCGTGCTTTGCCATGGCAGAGGCCATTGAAGTCTAGGCTTCGGCAGAGTTGCCAAGGCTGCGTATCTACGAGCAGTTCAAGCAAGGGACTACTTCTTCAGCTGCGACGAGCTTGCAGTGATATCTCGCGAGCTTGGGCAGAACCTGCTCATTGCCAGGGACATGGATGAAGGCCTGTTTGTGGTGGAGTGCGTCGTGGAGTGCAGCAGCGGTCCATTCAATGCGGTACTCATTCGCGATGCAGGAGGACAGAGACGCACACGCTCCCACTTCGAGCGCTTGGCAACATTGGAGGCAGTGCAAATGCTGCAAGCAGACTATGAACCGGGGCCATCGTTCAAACCCTTCAGTGGATGTGAGCCCCTGCCTTCAGACGGACCCAATCCTTTTACGTCGAATGTAGATTTCACGGGTGAACTTCTTCCGCTGCATGGCGATGGCAAGAGGAGCTGGACAGTGCTGTCAGCCAAGTGCTAGCAGCGTATATGGCAAAGAAGGATGTCGGGCCCGTGCTGGAAAGCCTGCCGGTTCTTTCGTGCGAGACGCAGGCGGCCCCGTGGGCAACGCTGGAGCAGCGTCTGGACGCAGCTACCCAGCAATATGTAGTCAGCAAAGTGACTTCCCCTGATGCCGTCGCGACAGCTTGCGCAATCTGGCGCACGGCATTTTTTTGGATTGTTGTTCTCATGGAGGCATGGTCCAGAACAACAGGCATGCCGACTGTAATTTACATCGACACCTTCTATGCCCTAGTGTCTAGCCTCGTGAACAAGAACATCGATTTCGATGCAGCTGGATTTCCATGCCGCGCGCGCTACTGGGCCTGTGGCACAGCAGCCCCCGGATCCGGCAAGTCTCCAGCAATGGAACCTCTGAAGGCGGCGGCCTCAAGCAAAGCGAAGTAAGTTCGTATTTCACGTCTAGTTCCATGTGAAATGTATTAGTGTTCGCCAGCTCTGTCAGATAAAGCTGTGTGAGGCCCAGCTTCTCGCCTGGCATGCCCAGCGACAATTTTCACCTCCAACCCGTCGGAACCCATGCAGCTGCTGTGGATCGGCTCCGCGCTACTGGCGGGTACCAGTTTTTTGGAGCTTCAGAAGGTGGCCCAGTGCTGTGTCCTTCCTGGGCGACATCTAATACATGGAACCAAGGCACTCACGTGAACTGCGCTATTTGGATGCTGCGACAGGAGGCCCAGTCCCATGGGAGACAGCTGTGGAGCGTCGTCCGCGTCGAACAGATGGCTCTCCTGGCGCAGCAGATGATGGCATCACTAATGTCGGGGTGGTTATACTGCAGCAAGGGTCCTTGTTCTCCACGTGGTGGGCGCAAGCAGAGCAGCGGCTCAGTGTCGGGTTGGCGCGCTTCGTGTTCTCTTTTTGCGGCTGCGGGAGAACCCGGGCCACCTTCTTTGTCTGGATTCGGCGTCGATGTGGTCATTCCAATGGTCAAAAGGTTTTTCAGAGCATTGCTGAAGCAACTTGGTCCCCGCGCGCCCCTGCCCAGTAATAGCGCATTGCTGCGCTGGAAAGGCGCTGAGGATACGCGTCAAGCCGTGTACCAGTACCGCTTGAGGTGTCATGCCTGCACTAAAACTTGCGCAAGGGATGAAACCTTCGCCGCCTGCCTGAACAAGGCTGCATACTGGCTTTCGTCGACCAGTTTCTTGAATGCAGTACTCAAGCAGCTGTGGCCCAGCGTGGTAAATCCAGCAGTGCAGCCACAAGTTCGCCTGGAGCCTCGCGTCGAGGAGGATTCTGTAAATAAAGCTTGCAATGGACTTCTTTACATATCGGTTCCTCTTCGGCGCGTCCATCTTGGTGGCAGACATGCAGCAGCGTCTCTGGCAGAAGAGGAGGCGTGTGACACGTGCAGAATCGTCGCGATGGGACCCAGGCGCTGTTCTCCTTCTGCAAGCTTCATGCGGTGTGAAAATCACTCCAAACATCGCTCAGCGATCAGGCCCCATGTTCCGGGATCTCCTTACCACAGGTGCGAGCAGCAACGCGCGCAAGGAGGCTGAGAAGAGATACGACTTCGCCTTGGCCTTCCTGGAAGAACGTGGCTTTGGCGTGGTGACAATCGTCAAAGGCGAAACAGAGGCAGGCGCGCAACCAAGCAAAGCGTGTGTGAGCTAGGATAAAACAGACAGCGGTTAGCAATTAGCGATCTAAGTGCGGGTGCTTATAGGGCTGTCTTATATCTGCTAAACCCGTTCTTGTCAGGGCCAGGAACATCCCGTTTTCATCAAGCGACGCTACGCGTGCTTGCCAGAATCTTGCAAGAAGCAGCTGGAGGAATGTGGCATTCATGCAATTTGCTTTGGGTTGCACATTGTGCCGCCTCCTCAACAACCCAGGCAGACAGTCTCCTGCAGGCACACGTGGCCGAAACGGATCCAGATGGTCGTGGCAGCGGGAGCACGGCAAAAGCATCTGGTTGTCAAAGCCAGAGTGAGGCCGAGATTCCTGATGGCGAGGGCGAGCTGGCCCAAGATCCGCAAGCTTTGCAAGAGACGGATGGTCAAGAGAAAGAACCCTGGAGACGATTGTGCCTGAAAGAAAATGTTCTTGTTCAGAACTACACAAATTTACGTGAGCTCACGGAAGCCATCCTGGGCGAAGCGCGTGACCCTGGCGTATACACGTTCAAACAGCAGCAGCGTAAAGGCAGCCTGCAATGTCTGGCATGGTGCAAGCCTGCAGCTTGCTTGGACTGCAGCAGAGAAGTTATGGCTTGCTATAGTGGCAACAATCTCGAGATTCTTGCTCGGGGCAAGCGTGGCACGCTGCAGAAACCCACAGGAGGTGCTTTGTTTACGGTTGCTGAAGTGTTTGCCATAGAGAAGCATATGCAGGAAGGTGGCCAGATGACAGCTCCGCAGGTTCGGCAAGCTTTGAAGAAGGAGAAGTTGGCGCTGCGCTGTACCGCTCGCCAGCTGGCCAATATTATGTGACCCGCCGACGTGCAGAGCTTGGGCAGGTCGCACGCAAGCGCCGAGAGGTGCATGTGGAGGAACTTCGCAGTGCAGCAGCCAAGTTCAAGATGCCAGACGGGGCCACGTGGACTTCGCTGCCCCTGGACAAATTAGTTATTTTGCCTGACCCTGTCATTTCCGACGAACGCGTGTGCGTCATCTGGACACAGAAGCAACCACCTCTTCCTTTTTTCAAATGTTCTTCCAATTCTTGGATCCTAACACCAAAAATCTCGACAAGAGCCCTGGAAATGTAACATCACAGGAGGACTATCTTTGGGCAGCGCGCCTCCTCATTGATGATCATCGATGTGCCTTTGCACCTTGGGCTTTGCGGAGCCTTGTAGAAAGAAGACTCCTGCAAATTGCTGCGTTTCAACTTGTCAACTTCAAGGCGTGATGCGTAATTTCTGTTTATCATCTGTGGGCATCTCCAAGGCCGCAGCTTGCAACTTGTGTCGCGTTTCTGGGGGACTCTTTGGCGTCCCAGACCAAAGTACAGAACATCTTGTTCAGGGCAACCGATGAGGTCTGATAAGGCTTTGGGGAGTGTTATATATCCTGTGCTTCAGGTCGGTGGTCTTTGCTTGTCCAACTAAGAAAAGATATTAAAGTTCTTCAATGCTCTGTCAAGTCTTACAGATAATTTGGGATAGTATAAACAGGGGCGGGGTGCATTAGAGGCAAAGGGGTGGGTAAAATGGTTTGTGATGCTGAGTAGAATGAGATCACCTGAGCGAGTGTAAAGACCAAGATCGCCTAGGATTAGGCTATAGAAGCATACAGAATGAAAAGGAGAAACTGCGACAAAAGATGAGAAGCGTAGAACCTAGAGTCTCTATAGCAGTCACACGCGCCTCCCAAGTGTTCCCAACTTGGGGCTCCTGCAATTGTCCGTTGCCCAGCTCCGCTTTCACGTGCCACTGGCTGTTACTAAAGGTGCAGATCCAATAGGCCGTGTCTCGCCAGTCGGGCGATACAGACTGCGCATGTTTGCGAATGGCCTCACCCAAATGTCGCGCCGCCATGCCCCAGTAGTGACTCACGAGCCACGCGATGGGGTCGGGGCCCGCCATTTCTGCCCAGGAAAGTTGGACGAGATCCCAATCAACAGCTTTCATGCTTCCGAGAAAATGGCCGGTGCTTTCAGAATCTGCAGGTTGCAGGTCATCAGCCACAATCATTGTAATCCGTCTGACTTCGCCATGTACCATTGCAGCAGATCGATTCGCCCAGCTCACCGTCAGGCTTTCACTCACATATGTAGCCACCAATACATCCATGCCACCATCCCCATCCCAATCAACCAACTCAAACTGCAGCACGTTTCTGTAAATAGAGGCATGTGGTTCTACAGCGTCTATACAGGCCTGCAACAACTGATGTTTCCTAAAAGTGTTATTCCCAAGCCGTTCGAAGAACCCAAAGTGTCGCTTACCCAAAGCATAATGCCAAAGGCCAGCGGGCTGAGGGATTTTGTCGACATATGCGGCGAAAAAATCCAGGTCGCCATCTCCATCCCAGTCCATAAATCATTTCATCTCCTCTATGCCAGCAACCACAACCACACTGTCGTCAACCAATTCGATTTCTGTGGGCTCCTTGTACGTTTGTCGGCGACCCGCGCAGCTACCAGGCTCTGCTTGGCACCATGAAGGCTTCCCCTCACTGAACCATGAAGTTTGATAACCTTGTGCTTTCTCAGGCTACCGCTTTTGCGCCTCACTAAGGGAAACTAACCAAGCAAATGTCAGCAGCTTTAGGAAGAAGCCATGTGATGGAATGGATCGCATGGACACCATGGCTGGAGGGCGACTAACCCACACAAAGAAACAAAGAAAACTGAACTCATGAAGCTTTTTTGGCAGGGCTGCATGTCTCCTAGTTTACCTCCTGTTCTGCCAGGAGAATGAGCATTGCAGAAACATCCGGGCGTGTTTTTGAAGAGCTAACGGCTGTTGAGGCCACCAAGTCATGGAAGATCTCCTGTTTTGCTGTGAGTTGCTGTGAGCACATCTGTGGCTGGAGCCCGGCTAGCGACAATAGTGCGCCAGGCACTTCGGGCCAAGCCAGTCTGATGCGCCAACCACGGTCAACAAATCCCACATGCGCCAAATCCTCCAAGAGAATCGAACGTCGTTGTGCGGAAAAGTGCAAAACACCTACCCTTGGACTGCTCGCGGTCAACTCTGAAATACGGTTACAGGAGGGCGCGGAATCTTTTCACGACCACACCACACCTCTTCACGGAACCCTGAAGCTTTCTTTGGCCCCAGTTCTTGGAGTCACTACGTTCCTCGCGCCCAGTAGTGAGAAGTATTGGAAATTGAGTTGACGCTGCCCATGGAACCCTAACATGTGACAAAATTCAGCAACCGACTCAGTTGAGCTTCTCATCTTACACCTTCCCATCTCAGAATTCCGTCGCCTGCAGACATTCCCTGCCAGGCACCAGGTCAGAGCGATTGCGCAGGAAATGCAACGCAAACTGCCATTGAGATCCCTTCTCGCGTGCAGACACCGCGATGCCCGAGGAGACAATATCCTGCGCAGGCTTGCTGAGATAGTTGAGTATTAAGACCATCGTAATGTCAACGGATTATTCAACGCTCGTTCGCAACCAAGACAAAATATGACAAAGTGACAGTTGAACTGTTCAATGAGTGCACCCACTCATGCACGTGTAGGTGGCGAACTGCAAATTTCACCGGAACCGTTTCATGGATCATTGCCAAATACCGGTCCCTTAGTCCTACAGGCCTGCCCAAAGCAGCAATTCAGTGCCCCCTCTTGGATACTGAAGTTCTGCTGAGTGCCACACCCCCCAAGCCTTGCGCCATTTTGTAAACTTTCCCGTTCAAGCAGCTTCTGAAGATGCTTTGGATTCGAAATCCCCCTTTGCTGAGTACTCAAAAGCACAGTCGAGGACCCCATGCTAAGACTGACGAAGCCTGAAGCGCAGCCTCGGAACGTGGCCAAAGGGCGGACAACCCCACTGTCTTGAGGTAAACAGGGAGATGTCCAATTCATGCAAGTAAGGTTGGCGTGGGCCCATGTCAGGAGCACGCATGTGCCACGACGTGTTTGCTGGAGCAACATTCTGCTCTCGTGACGCGAGCTTAACTCCGAATGACGTGCGATGCTCAGTGCAGTCACCTCGTCACTGACCCGTGGTCGAACGATTTTTGTCAACGGCGTGCTGCAAGGTCGCTATTAGAGAGGACGCTGGCCAACGTGTGCACTGTCGCATCAGCTCAAACCTTGCAGTCGCAAACATCAAAATTGTAACGCGAGCCCGTCCGGCAGTGTGGCATAAGCACCGCAAGCGATCAGTTGTCAGCCCTGTGTGACACCACCTACGTCCATGACTGCTCCCGCCGCTCAAAGCCACTCTGATGCCTAAAGATGCCTCACGATGCCTCGCAATGCCTCATGGTTCTCCTCACTTCATTTCATTCTCATGATCACTTTTTCCATCTGACAAGTTGTCAATTGGTATTACTGATCGTACTATTGCGCACCCCTGAACCCTCTTGCAGAAAGCCTGGAAGCAGTGGCGCGAGGGGCCAGCGAAGGCCTGCTTCAAGGATTGTCGGATTGCCTGACTCGTGCAAGAGAACCAACGGGGTTGTGAGAAAACAGCAGCTTAGAGGAGATGGGGTTGGGGCTTTAGGGTTTTAAAATGTTTTTAAAGGCTTCCGGGTTGTAGAGTTGAGGATTTGGGTCGGTCGAGGCAACCCGTCGGCAGGTGGTTCCAAAGCCTGCTGCGCAAGTGCGGCGTGCGATTTCCAGGGCGTTGCTGGAATCTGCTTGGCATTCGCCTCTTGGAAGAGCCCATGTTAAACCGATCTGGGATTATAGATAGCCGTAGGCCAGGTACCAAGCTTGAGTTTCAGCCAGGGGCTGTAAAGCTGAGGACCAACCTGACCCAGACTTATGCACAGCTTTTGGCACTGGCAGCGTCCTTGGCTTTGTTTGTGAGATGGCTGCGCTGGCAGAATCGCTGGTGCATACAGGCTCGATGTGTCAAACCAAACCGCGCTGCCACTTAGAGAGATCTCTCACCCCTCTAAACCCGACCTGACTAGACAAGACCGTTGCCCAAGACGGCAAGGGAGAGTCAAGGAGAGCACGAGGCACGAGCTGAAGCGCAATGGATTGATGACGCCAGCAGGCCCGGCAACACTCAATTGGCAAATTGGCAGGTTGGCAAAAAAGAACTTCGTGGTTTGGGAAAGCAAATCTTGACTCTGAAACTCGAGGCGGCCATGCAAGTCAATGCAAGTGCTGCTTGCGTGCAAAATCTTGAAAAAGCTTCGGAATTGTTGCGTCACACGGCGCAGCCTGGAGTTCCGAAATGAAGAAAACAGGAAAGCCACCGTAACGACAGCAATCAACAGGCGAGCCTCTGGGCCGACACGCAAGCGTTGGGCGTGCGGCGTGTCAGCACGTGCCTGCGTCGAAGGACTTGCCCAAAGTCGTTCCTCGGGGGCTCGCCGGGGTAGGATCGCTTCTTGTGAGCCTTACGAAGATCTGCGCAATCTATGGGCGGGAACATGCGTCACATTGTGAAGATTGGCATGGCTGCTCCGGCGCCGGCGCGAAGAGCACTCAATTGAGAGCTCAGTAGGGAGTGCGCAACAGGAGAGTAATTCGGCCACGTCGGCGGACTCGGCGGTCCACCATGTGGCCGCTGCCAAAGACGTGTTCAACACCACGAGAACTGCGGCGGGCTGTTCTTTGCCAGCGGAAATCAGTCAGCATGGATGTCACGTTGGAAACTCAACCGCCACCCCATTTGCAGTGTCAAAAACCATAGGCATCACGGTGGCCTTAACCGCTGGCTCACGATTTCTACTAGGCATGGAGAGACCGCAAATGGGCAACAGTCCTTTTCACATGCACTGTTGCAGCGAAGCGTTGCCATGTGCAGAATGTGGGTGACAAAACAAGGAGACGGCTAATCCTAAACCACGAACGTGGTGTTCAGTCAATCACCGTTGAAAATCTATCTAGTGAATAGCCAACGAAAGACTGAACCGTTGCAACCCCTACTGTGTGCCGTTTAGTAGCCTAAGCACTGCACTGCCTTGCTCACTCGACGTCTCAACAATTGCATTTCAAAGCAACAGTAGGATTAAAGTGAAAGAAAGAGAGCGAGAGAGAGAGAGAGAGAGAGAGAGAGAGAGAGGGGGGTTCGAAGAAGCAGGGAAGCCGCTTGTGAAGAAGGCCCCTCTCTAATTTGCCCAGACCCTGCCATAGAGCAAACCAAGGAAGCAGGCCACCAAAAGCCCGAAACGCAGGCATTTCCAATATGTTCTTTGCTTAAAGTTGGGGTATCTTGTATGGGGCTGGCCAGCGCGCTTGCGCGGCCTCAGTCAGCCCTACACGGGGAGACAAAAGCGTTTCCCCTTAGCTTGCTGCATTCAAAAACCTGCCACGACACCCCTCGTGTGGAGTTTGCCCTCAGCTGGCTGCTTTCACAGACCTTGCGGTTAAGGGCCCGCGCGACACTCGCGGATGCTTGCGGACGCTTGCGAAGGCTTGCGGACGCTTGCGAATGTTTGCGAAGGCTTGCGGACGCTTTGCGAAAACTTGCGCTCAAAACGAGAACCTTCTGGTATGCATTCGGGAAAACTTTGCAGCATCGAAACCTGTCTTGCGCTCGGATTTTCCTTTCTGAATCTCCATTAGTTTGTCGAGGCTCTTGCCTCGCAAGCCCCTCATCACCTCGGATAGGTGACTTCTCTGGGAAAGCTAAGAATCTAAGAGCAAAACTTCTGGAACCTTGCTTCAGATCAGTCTTCCTTGCTTCTACCGCCTCCTTGGCTTTTCGGAGTCTTGTCAATGGCCGGAGAGGAGGACATGAAACGAGCAAGGCCCAACCTCGAGGAGAGCGTGCTGCTTGAAAGCTGATTCAAGAGAACCTCCCAACATCTCCCAACCAAGACCACCGAGCCAATTGTTGGCTTGAAGCGACGCAATGTAGGCAGCTTCGCAAACGCGAGTCTTACCTGCTACACCACGACAACCAAACTCCTGAGGGTCCAACAGCAATCACCGGTTGCAAGCAACAAGTCCAAGCATCATAGGCGAGAGTGGGCTTGCACGGGCTGCGCCCAGACATCCTGGTCTTGTCAGGGCAGGTTAATGGCAAGTGATTTACACGGCAACAAAATGGCAAAGATCCCAGACTTGAAGCACAGTGGCATCGGGCAACATTTCCTCCCCCATCGCGCTTGTCTCTGGGAGCTCTTCCGGCAGGGTGAGCCAACCTGCTAGAAGCCTCATTTCAGTCAGCAGCTGCTTACCCATTCAGACTGAGGAACTGAGTGAAGCAAGTGCTGGCCAAGCTGCCGCGCCTTGGATGACCAGCTCACTGGAATCAGACATCCGCATGACGGCCACAGATGCTATATCTGCTCCTGTGCACAGCTTGCTCTGTCCCCCTTGTCTTCCACTTGCCTCTACTGTAGCGTTCTCTGAGCGGCGCGACAAGCAGAGAGTCGCTGTGCCTATTGGCACTGCAATGAAAGTTCCCCTTCTTGAGACGCCAGAACTCGCAAGTGTGGCAGAACACAAGCGAGCACATGCTGCCACCATTCCTTCATCACGACTCAAAGCCCTGGACTCGTGTAGACGCTCAGACGTGCCGAGGTTGCGGAACCATCGCGGATGGGCAGCGGAACACAGTCTCAGCGCTAACGGGAAATGCCAGGCTAAACGCTCGTGCAATTGGCAACAGCGCAATCTCTCCTCACAGCAAAAGACTGTGACCCACACCAAACAGCTTCAAGCCCCCTTTGCAGCTGCGAGTCCGGTTTCCTGATGGCCTAGTCCCTCCCTACATTTGGTTATCGTGGCTTCTGCAGGCGCTGGAGCAGTTGTTTTGCGCAAGACGCTGGGGGGATGCATTTGCCGCAGTGGGTGCTACAGGGTACTTTGCAGGCATCACGCCTGCTTTGCGTCAATGCACGCGTCCCGAAGACATGAGTTGCCATGATCGACCATCCCCTGAGGAGTTGGCCCGTCTTTGGCCAAAGCGGCGTCGCGTGGCAGAGCAACCATCGCTGCTTTACCGGTGACAAGTACAGTGTGTGTCTGCGCTGTGTGGTAACTGCCAGGGTACAGGAGGCAGTGGCTTGGGTCGAAAACAGTTTCTGACTTCAAGATCGTTGCTGACAATGCGCCGTGCTGGTGCTCTGGTTCTAAGAGCACATGTTGGGCAGCATGCGCCTTGGTCGGTCTCTGCAGTTTCGGTTAGGGTACTCTTTGCAGGCCAAACTTGTGGCCCATGGAGTTGCCCCTTAGCAACTTCTTGATTCGTCGGGCTGGTTCCATACAAACACTGGTATGGATGGTGGAAGCATGGTGTACTCGTGAACTGTACACCAATGAAGCCCGCACTCACACAGAGCTACCAACTGGCAACCCTGGGGTAATTGACCCCTTCTACGAAACCAACCACCTGTTACCTCCTCAGGGGCAGTTTCTCTTGTGGCCATCAACAGTGCTGTCGGTCCAGGACCGAACAACATTGGACCATGTCCAACATCCAGAAAGGACTGGTACAACTGTGTAGCTTGGCCGCTGCGTCGGCAAGGGTTTCCTGGGTCATAAGATAAGAGGTCTGTAACTTTTACTACAGACTGCATAATCGAACTGCGGGGTAAACTCCCCTGGTGAACACACCATTTCCTCCACTTCTATTGCACGGACCACGTCCAAGCAGGCATTATCTGACGGCGCAAATTCTCTTTGCCGTACTATAGTGACGTGGCCCGGACGGTGTAGGAGTAGTTTCCACTCTCCATCCTGGGCTAATCTGGAAGTGAACATCCACTGTCAACCTTGACGAACTATCTTTATTCACTACAAGGAATTGGCCAGTTTTCAAGACCGTAATCTCGAAAGATCCAATTCTCTTGAGGTCAGGAAGATCGTCTTCGGGTGGAAGAGCTTCCTCTTCGTCACTATCTGACCCTTGTTGGGCTTCTTGAGGGTGATCCTCCTCCTGAGCCTCTTCTTCCTCCTCTTCTTCCTCTTCATCATAATCATTATCACCGTAGTCCGCTTCCAGTTCCTGCTTAACTGGTGGAGGAGACACAGGCATACTTTCTTTCGGACGTCCGACTCGCGGAACTGGAGCAGAACTGCTCCGAGGGATTCTGTACCCTGGTTTGGGTCAGATCAACCTTCCACTATACCTGTCTCCTTCTTCCTCCCTTTTGCTGGCATCCTTAGGAACTTTTGCTGGTGGTGGTGATGCCTTAGGGATGACGTTACTGGCACGCTTCAGTCTATAATACTGAGGCGTGTTATCCTCTGAACTTGGAGGACCAGCAACTGATCCACTTTTCTTTGCCACTGGAGCTCTGGAGGACTCTGCGGAGCGAGCACGCCGAGCCGGCGGCGGCTCTCTTACTAATGCATAACCTTTCCCGGCCTTGGGGATTTTTACGGTTACTTTAGCAACTGCGCCTGAAAACCCCATTTCCCGTTTAGGTTTTCGTGAGTCAGCTCCACTGCGAGCCTCAGACCTGGCATTCCGGGACTACCAGAGCTTCTGGCCGTGGTCGCCCACGATGGTGGTTCTTTCGGTTCTTCGGGCTTACGCGAGCCCACTGGAACCACCTGGCGCTCCCACTCTTGGTGCACCTGCTTAGCTACCTCTCTGAGGTATCTTGGGTCTTTGGACTTGTCATACTTTCCACCACCGTAACGTTCACAATCCTGAACCTGGTGTGGGTAGCTGCCACAGGCTGCGCAACGGCTCGGATCCGCTGACCGACCCTTCCCTACATGCACAAAATGGCATCGAGAGCCGTATGTACATACTCCACCTGCATACATGGTGCATAGCGGCGGACCTTTCCGATCTTTCTTCTTGACGAAGAATTTCCTTTTCTTCAGTTTCGGTCCTCCACCACCTGACATTCGGAGATACACATACAACGTTGACTCACTCACCACATGCTGCATGACTAGGGGTATGTTCATATTTAACACACGACCAGTACATACTATGTACAGTCGGTCGTAGTCATACCAACAGAACTCCCCTCGAGTCCGGAGCATACTATTTCCGGTAGTGGACTGGTTAAGGTACGTCAGACTCAAACTGAAAGCAGGCCGGCCGTGGAGTCTTTGCCTCAGCAGTGACTCAAGCTGGGTTTTCATCATCGGCGCAAAACCCTGAATCATCCATGTCTACCCAGCTAGCATCATATTTGTACGGATAAGGATGTGAAAGTCCTTCTCCCAGCGTGTGACCTGCTTCTGGATGAAGGTCTCCTCTGTGCCCTTCTCGACGGTGCCACGCTCGATCTCGGCCAGCGCGAGCTTGTGCAGGCCGATGTTCCGGCCGCATTTGTTGTCTGGCATACGAAACCAAATTCGGAAGGTGGAGTCCTCGCGCCAATCAATGGCGGGGTATACCTGGCGTAACTCTTCCCGAGTTAACGATCTAGGTTGAAAGTCCGAACCACTGCTTGGCATCCCCCTAAGAACTTCCATGGGTGG
>CAJNIZ010000943.1:0-13907 GCA_905231905.1 Symbiodinium pilosum
CGAGGAGGTTTTTCCTGGGGATAGCTGCGGTTACTATGTGGGCATGCGGCTTAGGGTTTAGATTTAGGGTTTAGGGTTTAGGGCTTAGGGTTTAGATTTAGGGTTTAGGGTTTAGGGTTTAGATTTAGGGCTTAGGGTTTAGGGTTTAGATTTAGGGTTTAGGGTTTAGGGTTTAGGGGTTTAGGGTTTAGGACTAAACCCTAAATCCCCAAAACCCTAAACCCTCCAAGTGAAGAGCTCCTAGACTCTCACAACCCTAAGCCCAACAAGCCTGGACCCAAAACCCTACACCTTGGGCACAATAGGGGCCATATTGAGGGCTCTATTTAGCACTATGACAAATACTATCCAACTGTAAATCAGTGGAGCAGTATGCAACCCTCAACCCCAAAGCCCCAAAAAGGCCCCTTTTTTCCACGGTTCGTCCTCCAGGCTCAGCTTACCTGAGCTGGACTTGCACACAGGATTAAACCCTAAACCCTATGTTCTTGAACTAGGCCGATAAGTTACGAAACACGCCTGTCACCCATAAAGTCGCTGTAGGAGACCCTAGGACATTACCCGATCATAACTTGGTTTAGGGGTTTGAGGTGTAGGGGTTTAGGGGTGAGGGGTTCAGGATTTATGGGTTTGGAGTTAAAATTTTGATTTTTCCCCTACCTAGCACCCTGGAGATGCACGATTCAAAGAGATTCTACATGACATGTCCTCAGTTTTGGGTTGAAGGCCGCGTGGAGGCCAGGCGCTAAGTACCGGCGGCGCATTCGTTTAAAGCGGCATTTGGGATGTGTAGTAGGGTGCCCTGAGCACAAAGACCCTTGCGCGTGCCTACCCTACATATGATCTTTTGCGCTGGACTCAAAAGCCTCCTACCGTCCTGAACAGCCTACCCGCGCTTTGTCGGCTTGTGGCGCATTTACCTTCGCATGGCATTCAAAAGCAAAGCCAGCTGTAAAAGATTGCAACACCAAATTCTTCTTGCTAACCGGATGAATAACTCTTTGGGCATTAACTGTGCTTCCACACAGCCTATGAATGATATCAAAAATCCTTTATGACCCTAGATTCCCTTAAACCTTGGGAACTGTGGTTATATAATATTCTAAGCTCATGCAGGACTTATACGTATGGGTTCAACTAGTACCCCCCTCTATACTACCCCCCCTAGGTTCCCCCTTAATTAACCTTAATTAAGCTTAATTATCCCTAAATAACCTTAATTAGGGGGCGAACCTAAGGGGGGAGTAGTATAGAGGGGGGCACTAGTTGAACCCATAATATACTCTCAACAGTATGATGATGGTCGCTTTTTGTGGGTGCCTACTTTGCTGGCTTCAAATACCCTAAACCGCGACCCCTCCCCCCCACCCCTTGAGGGCTCCTAAGCCCTAAACCCTAAGCCCTGAACCCTAAACCCAGAGCCCTAGACTCTAAACCCAAAGCCCAAAAGCCTAAACAAAGCCCTACACCACAAACCCAAAGCCCTAAACCCAAAACCCAAAGCCCTAAACCCAAACCCTCAAAGGGCTCCTCAACCCTCCTATAAAAATCAAAAAATATGGCTTCGTAAGGATTCCCTACAGATTTAGGGTTTAGGGTTGATTAATTATGGAAAGATCAAACTTAGCTTCAAACCATCCCGTGACTATACCGTGACTATAGTATAGAGATGCAGGTTTCCACAGGGATGTATGGGGTCATGGCGGGGTATATATGCTTCTTGTCGGGTGTGATGATGTGGGCCTAGGGAGTCGAGGTTTCAAGGTTTGGGTGTCCAGGGTTTAAAGGCCTAGAGGGGGGGTAGGCTTTAAACTGAACACTTAAAACCCTAAACCCTAAACCAAAACCCTAAACCACAAATTCTAAGGGGGTTTCGCACTTTTCTGCCGAGCCGGTGACGGGAAGGCCAAGCTGCTCAAAACATGTGCCAATATGTCCCACAATAGGTAACACCTACGCAACTGTGATACATTGTCGTTCAAGGTAGCCCACGGTCATGGTCAAATTTCCGCTAGATTCGATCAACTTTCGCCAAAAAACAGTTTACTTCGTTTTTGTGTAAACTGGCTTCTCATGTAGAGGACGGAAAATTCCCCATGCCCTCGTTCAAACCACAGTCCGAGCTAACTTTGAGTCCTAAAGTTTAAGCCCGAAACCCTAATCCCCAACCCTAAGTATGCCCTCAACTCTAACCGCTGCCCTAGCCCCAAAGCCCCAAAAAACCAATGCCTGAAGTGTGAACTTCCTAAGTAATTGCAGCAAAGAGGCCATCATGGTTCAGGTCCGCCACGGCAAAAACCTGAGAGATCTGATCTGCCTCGGCGTAGATGAGTTGAATTTAGGGTGTGGGGTTTAGGGGTTCTTCCCCAAAAGCCAGGGCCACAAAAGCTTAAACTTTATTATAGAGACCCACACAGGAAGTCCAAAAAGGCTTAGGTTCTTCTATTGGCTAAGAGCGTAGGGGTTCTGGAAGGACCTCCTTCTAATTGACGTGTAGGTTTTTCAGTTTAGGGATCTGACTGCGTGATTCTAGAACCTCCCCCAACATTGAAAACCTGCTGACCCCTAGTTAAAAAGGGTCTAGGGTGTAGGCTCTAGAGTTTAGGGTTTAGGTTTCAGGGTCTAGGGTTTATGTCGGGAAAATATTTCACGTCACGGGGTGTGGGGATGTTGAAGACCACGGGAAGGGATTGAATCGCATAATGATTCTACAGGAGTTACAGAGATTCTGTGGGTTTTCATCTGGAGATTCGACATCTTAAGCCCGCCCTACCACCTCCTTATACTCCCCCCTCCAAGGTCCATCAGAAATTTCCGAATGCAGTTTTGGTCGCTCATACCTGTTTTCTGCAGGGGCTTAACAATTCGCAGCCTCATGTTGGGATCTACCTGAGATATTCCACACCAGAATTATACAAGGAATCTAGAACAATAATGATGTAAAACAGCCTCAAACCCCAAACCCTAAACAGCCTCTGTCCTTACAACCTAGACCACAAGCACATGAAGCTGAATCACTCAAGTGTTTTCGCGGTCTGGGAGCCTTTTTTTTTCGGTGCCTATATATGATATCCGCGCATTTTGCGTGTCTGTGCTTTCTACACATTCCCCGAAAATGTCTTTTGGAGAAACTTGCTTGGTTTGAAATGACTACTTGCCTTAGGCTTAAATTCTCCACTGTAGAACGGGAAGGTACCCCTAAACCCCTAAACCCTAGGCCCAGAACCCTTATCCTCATAGTTATATGCGTCGGTTGTCCTTGGTTGTACGCAGATTGCTAGCCACATGGAACCCTCTCCCCCCAGGACTACCCCCCCTGAATTGGCCTCAATAGGGGACCTTGGGTTTAGGGTTTAGGGTTTGGGCTTAAGGGAACCCATCGTATTGTTTGAGGCCTTTTCAAGCACAGCTGGCGTCTTTGCTTCTCGTGCTGTGCTTTGTGCTGCTCGTGACGATAGGTCTCGTTATCGCCATGTCTACTTCTTGTTCTCTCAGCTACCCTTACTTTGATCCTTACTATTACATGCTTTCCCTACTACTGCTAGCCTTACTCTTCATTACCCTTACTATTGTTCTTATGACTGTGCTGGTCACTGCGTGCACTCTGACATTGATGTAGTACACCCTCGCCAAAGACTTAGAGCAAAGCGTGATCTTTCAAGCTGGCAGAGCATTGCATCAGAATATCTAAAGAAGTTTCAGGTTGTTCGTTTCCCCCATATACGCCTTACACAAGCCTTATGTAAAGGTACCGACCTGATAACTACCGACCCGAAGGCTCTCTTAACTGAGAATCCAATGATCTGGGGTCACATCAGGGCTCGAAGTAAACCCTGAACCCTTCATGTGTAGGGCTTAGAGCTTGTGATCCTATCCAGCGTTTAAGAAAATACCAATATTGCTTGGAGGTTCATGGGACCTGATTGGACATATTTAGGATATGCAAATCTTAAGTGGGGTTATATTGCCAGTTATAAGTAGTTTCTAAGTCCCCTGAAGCTGCAAGTTTGTTGACGACTATTTCAGGAAGCCTTACTATACCACGATTAATAACCTAACACCATATTAGCATTTTTGGGGGCCCTATAGTACATGAAGAAACTAGGAGATTTCTCCGGCCTTCACAACATTATAGCTTGAAGCCTCTCGTCCAAAAACTTCCAAGTCAAGCTGGCAAGGTTCGAAATAGTAGTACTTCGAGGGTCAGAGCAATTCGTAAGCGTAGCTAAAACCCTAGAAGCCATATAAGGACCCCAGATATCCTCCTTATTAAAACCTACTTGCTACGTCCCCCTGACCTTTCAAGCGAGAGTACTTGCTGCTACCATTATGGGCTTGTGAAAACAGGAACCCTAAACCCTAAACCATAAAGCGACTATAAGCACTTCCTGGGGTCCCCGCCCTAGAGCCTTAAACCTTGAGAGATAATGTATGAATCATCTGGAAACATTTTGAAAGACTCCCTTACCTGCGTTGTTGCTACTGCTCTCCGTTTGCTGTCATACAGGTTCTTGCATCTGTTCTAGCACTTGTCTGCCAAGTATATCCGGAAGCGTGGGCAAACACAGGACGTAATTTGGCCTTGGTATAAGTCCATCAGGTATTACATTAACTACTACTCTCGAGACTGTAAGCCCCTAAATCCAAAACCCCTAGAAGCCCTAAACTCTAAGACATCACAGTGCAATCCAGGCTTCGGAGAGGCTCACAGACAGCTTGGAAAGCACATTTTGGAACTCGTTGGCTTCGATGAATCCTTGCAAAACCACACAACAAGCGGTAAAGGTAGGCAGATTAGGAGTCACTTTCTGAGCCTCCTATATTTATAATGATTTATGATATTTTGAGATTCATATGGGGTCCCCTATTTATGGAAACTACCAGAAGCCAGTACCAGTACCTGCAGGTCCTAAAAAGGTTAATTCAGCAGGAGAAAAGGAGAGCCTTTGGGTATACAGCGAATGCCCACGTCATAGAACCACCTTGGGCCCCCAACCTCCACCCCACAAACTAACAAAGCCTAAGAAGCCCTAATGAGCCTTAATGAGCCCTAATAACCACCCAAAAAAAGGGACCCCTAAACCCTAAAACGAAAAAACTGACTCCTAAACCCGAAACACAAAAAAAAAAGACCCCTTAACCCTAAACCCCCGACCCCAAACCGTAAACACCAAAAAAACGACCCCTAAACCCTAAACCCCGACCCTAAACCCTAAACACCAAAACAAAGCCGACCCCTACACCCTAAACCACCGAGAAAAAAAAAGACCCCTAAACACTAAACACCAGAAAAGCCGACCCCTAGACCCTATAACGTGTAGCAAGCCCCTTAGTTTATGAACAATCAGAACCTTCACTCCAGAAGGTTTGCAGCTAAGCAGGCAATTCTCCTAAACCCTATACTAAAGCCCTATACCTTATGATCCTTATGATGGGGACCCCCCAAAAGATCAGACCCTTAGTTGTAGGTTTAGGGTTTAGGGCTTGGGGGAGTTAGGGTTTGTGGAGGTTCTAGGTTAGGGTTATATTGGGGTTATATTGGGATAACGGAAAAGACATGGAAACTACTCTAATGGGTTCTATGGGGTTATATAGGGTTAAAGGGATTTAGGGTTTGTGGCTTTAGGATTTGGGGGATTAAGGCTCCAGACACGCCTGTAAAGCCCTGCATCCTACCTACCTAAATCTACTTATGCTTTCTATGTGGGCTACAGCCACACTTCGCATGTAATTCAAGGACATGCGTCCTTATTAGGGTGTATTATACCCTAAACCCTATGAACCCTATAAACTCTAAACCCCTAGACCCAAAACCTTTAAACCCCTAAACCCTAAAGCCTAAACCAACCTAAACCCTGTACCCCAAACCCTAAATCAAAATCCCCAACGCTAACCCGCAAACCCTAAACCCCCAACCCTAAACCCCCAACCCTAAACCTAAACCGCCAACCCCAAACCCCCTCACCCCCAACCCTAATTAAGTTATTCAAGCCTCTTGCAGCAACGTGTGAGCCATAGTCTAAACTCCTAGCATCCCCCAAAGTATCCCTAGGATCTAGGATTTAGGGTTTAGGGTCTAGACCTAAACTCTAGTGCCCCCCTTAGCGACCACTATGATAGTCCCCTCTATAATCCCCTTCAAGGCGTTTCGACTTTAGCTCATATGTAAAAAGAAACATCTCCCACTGTGTATACTGCAAAAACCCTGCATGACTTTAGACTATAATACCATAGTTCCCTAGGTATAATGTACTACTAGGGGCCGTGCAACTTTTTTTTATGTGTCCACCGTGGTTGTATGTATCGTTGTCCCACAGGGACACTCGGTACATACACTCACCAAAAGTCGCCATAAACACTCACTACACAAAGGACAACAAACAACCAACCGCATGTATCAGAAAACAGCGCAGGATCCCTGACGTTGATCTAGCGCGATGGGTTCCCAAATCACACCCCATGCTTGCGACCCCCCCTTTAATTAACCTGTATTAGGGTTAACCACGGCTAACTAGGGGGAGAATCTCAGGGAGGGTTGTTCGGATAATCCATAACGCCCCCTCAACCCTAAATCCCTCAACCCCCCTAAACCCCTGAACCCTCAACCCTAAATCCCAAAAACCTTAAACCCTCAACCCCTAACCCCCTTAAATCCTCAACCCCTAAACTCAAATCCCCTAACCCCTAAACCCTTGACCCGCAACCCTTAACCCTAAAAACCTTAAACCCTGAACCCTTAGACCCGGTTAAGATCTGGGGCCTGACTTGTCCAGATCAATCGCCTTGAAGCATTCCTGCGGCGGTTAGGGGCTTAAGGGCTTACGGGTGTAAGGGCTTAAGGGTTTAAGGGCTTAGGCGTTTAGGGGTTTGAGGGTTTAAGGGTTTAGGGGTTTGAGGGCTTAAGGGTTCCAGGTTTAGGCGTTTAAGGGTTTAGGGNNAGGGGTTTAAGGCTTTAGGGGTTAAAGGGGTTAGGGGTTTAAGGGTTTAGGGGTTTGGGGGTTTAGGGGTCTAGGGCTTTAGGGTTTATAGGGTTTAAGGGACCAGGTGCTGAAAGCTCGCCCTTCATTCTGGGCCCCCTATATATTATATACTTGCATATGCTTTCTATCTACCCTTACACTGTCCCAGAATCCTCCTAAGACGCAGTGGGTGTAGAAGGATTTGTAGGGATAGATGTGGGCTTAGGAATTGAAGGATTCTGCGACAATACCAGTCCCTCTGCATAGGTCCTCATAGACAAATCTCCATGCTGGAGACTTGCAGACGATTAGGGTTTAGGGTTTAAGGATGAACTTTGAGCTATTGAGATTCACCAGGCATCACTGCAACAGACACTGGCTCGACGGTAGTATACGTAGAAATTCAAGCCCCTTGCAAACTTCATGCCACCAAGCCGGCTACATCTAATTGTTTTCAAATGCACCTGACCCTGAATATGAACATGACTGAGCAAAATACTGCTCCTCCCTCGTAGCAAGCTTTATGATTTCGAGCCCGTTGTTTCTGTTTGCACGTATGAGTGTTGCACAGAAACTGGGTTTGCTGCTCAACAAAGTTATTGAACGTCCAGGAACCCTCTATGCGCCCACGGTCCTCGAGCTTGGATTTCATCTCGGCGTTGAAAGCAGCAGCCTCAGGTGCAGCCTCAGCAGGCGCAGCTTCGGCAGGCGCAGCTTCGGCTGGTGGCGCGGCTTCAGCCGGCGCGGCTTCGGCTGGTGCAGCTTCGGCTGGGGCAGCTTCAGCTGGTGCCTCAGCTGGGGCGGCTTCAGCTGGTGGTGTCTCCTTTTTCTCCTCTGCCGGGGCCTCTTCCTTCTTTTCCTCCGCAGGGGGAGCTTCAGCTGGGGCAGCTTCTGCAGGAGCAGCTTCAGCTGGAGGCGCTTCGGCTGACGGGGCTTCTGCTGCTGGGGCAGGTTCAGCCGGGGCAGGTTCAGCCGGGGCAGGTTCAGCTGGCGCAGCTTCCGCGGGGGCTGCTTCTGCAGGGGCTGCTTCTGCAGGAGCCGCTTCGGCAGGGGCTGCTTCGGCAGGGGCTGCTTCGGCAGGAGCCGCTTCGGCAGGGGCTGCTTGGGCAGGGGCTGCTTCGGCAGGGGCCGCTTCGGCAGGGGCCGCTTCGGCAGGAGCCGCTTCGGCAGGAGCCGCTTCGGCTGGGGCAGCCTCTTCCTTTTTCTCTTCTGCAGGAGGGGCCTCAGCAGCAGGGGCCTCTTCCTTCTTCTCCTGCGCTGGTGCTGCCTGCCAGGTGCACGAATGCAAAGCTGTTGGGCAGGCTGTGGCAAGTGTGCCCCATAAAGTTTCCCATGGACAAGTCATAGTTTCTTTGAGCCAAGGACTTCCCCAAAAAAGTTCAACGTTTGAAGATGCCTGAATTCATCACGTGCTTTCACTCAGGCTTTAACTTCTAATTCCACTGGCAGATCAACTTGGAAAGAGCTGGAAGGAAGACTCGATTAAGAAGCACAGGCAGAACTTAGATCACATGATCAAGAGCTGTACGCCGTAGTCTTTATGCGACAGTCTTACCCCAAAGGTATCCAAACTTTCTCGTCAATCCAAGGCTGTACGAATTGCCTGAACAGCTGCTGACATCACTGGGATCCCCTTCACATTCTCCATCTTTCGGCGCAAGCTATCTTAAAACGGAACCTTGGAACACCGAACAAGGCTAATGCTCAAGGAGAGTAGCCCCCAAACCCTAAACTTTAAACCCTAAACCCTAAATCCGAAATCCTAGACTCCCTAAGTCCCAAAGCCCAAAGCCCTAAACCCCTAAACCCCTAAGTCCCCTTAGCCGTGTGAGCTTTTGGCCCCTGCATAGCGCGCCAAATACGCCTCGGCAGCCATTTCGGCCTTCACCTGAACTCATAATGTAGAAAAATGATTAATAAACCCCCTCCTTTTAAGGGCCTAAATCTAGTAATATAGGGTTATATGAGGATTATATTGGGATAATGGAAAAGAAAATGGAAACTACTATTTAGGGTTTAGGGTGTAGAACCATGGTTAATACACCCCCTCCTTTTAGGGGCCTTAATATTAGGATCCCAATGCACATCCCTTTTAAGGGCAGGGGGGGTTCATTAAGGCAGGGGTCTGGGTTACTTAGCTTACCTTTGGGATCCTCTCAAAATTATAGGCCCCTTTTGGTTACTACGGCACCTAATATTTAGGGGCACCAAAACGGTACCTTAATTTTGGGAACTACCCTTTGGCTAGCTGGGAAAGAAGGAATGGAAAAGAACATGGAACCTACCATTTCGGATTTAGGGTTTGGGGGTTTAGTGTTTAGGGTTTGGGGTTTGGGAGGAATGGAAGACAAATGGAAAGTATTAGAAGGGGCCTAAACCCTAAACCCTAAACCCTAAATCCTAAACCCTAAACCCTTATATAGGGACTACTATAAGGATCCATTCCTTCATTCCTTTCGCCAACCAAAGGTAAGTTAGAGGGTCAGGGGGACTTCATAAACTTTAGGGTTGTAGGGTTTGGGAGTTGGGGTTTAGGGTTTAGCGCGTGTGGCTTCGGGTTTGGGGGTTTAGGGTTAATTATCAGACCCCCCCGCTAACATTCAATATTGCCCGTCAGAGCTTATACTGGGTTGCTGTTAAGGAACTTAAATTAAGTTACCATAATGGGCATATATATGGTAAATAATAGGGTTTCCCCAATATAGTAACTTAATTTAAGTTCCTTAACAGCAACCCTGTATAGCCTTCGAGGATCCTAGTATTGCTTGGAGGGGCAGGGGGAATTCGCAAGTGGATAAATACTGGAAACTGAAGTTACTATGTGGCACCCTATACCCCAAATAGATGGTGTCAGTATGTGGGCTGCAATCTAAACTCCTAACATCCCCCTCTTTAATCCCTATCATACTCACGGATGTATTCTCCTGAATAGCCCCCTTTAAGGAGGTTAGATTCTAGATTATAGCTCATGTAGCTTATAGCGGTTTTAAATGTACTTGCTACATCCCGTGACCCTCGGTGAAAGTGGCCCTGCAACTAACTTGGTCGACTGCTTGGAGATTCATGTGACTTAGCAACCACTTTCAACTGGGGATATAACCCTGCTTGAGCCTGGGATAACCTAAATGAGTCCAGTTAGGCGGATTATACGTAGGGTTATATAAGCCCAGTTCAATTACTTAGTCCCATGAATCTCCAAGAGGTGGCAAGTAGGGAATGGAGGAATGGACCTCATGTGTACCCCTCAGGTGCTTCGGAGCAGCCCCCCTCTTCCCCTTAATAATACATACATCCGAATATAACAAGAAGAAAAGGATCTTCGGTGTGGAGGCCCATACCCCCTCAAAGCGCACGTATTCCCAACATGGACTTCCTGTTGATGCTAAACTCCTGCATGGTCTTAGTATACCCTAACGCCAGAATTCCCAGGGTACAAGGTACTTAGGTTCATGCAGGGTTTTTAGTATCCACTATAGTTCTGGCGATTGGGACATCCCAACACCTAATGTCAGGGCAACCCTAAACCCTAAACCCTAAACTAGAGTTTCGCGCCTCTCCTCATTGTGTGTCCCTTTTGCGGACTTAAGGGGTGCAAAAAATCAAAAAACCTACCTTGAGATCCAGTTGACTAACGCGGTTTAGGGTTTAGGGTTTAGGGTTGAGATCCAGTTGACTATAATTAATATNNTACAACTGTGTACCATAATTATAGTAGGATCTCCAGGTAAACCTTAAAGCGACTGGGGCAAGTGCTGTGGGTTCAGGGGTTCGCGGTGTAGGGTTTAGGATTTCAGGTTTAGGGTTGCGACAAAGCCACCTCCTTGTAACTTTTGCGGACCTACTGTCTAGTGCCCAAATACACTGAAATTGGCAGTGGTTTTATATTGTAGTGCCTACTGAACTTACAGGTTATCCGCTGGACAGGCAAGTATAGTTGGCCCCCGGTGTGTTTTGCGCGGCATTCCACACGCCGTCCAGGAGGGCTGGGTTGGGCACCTCGGCCGAGTCCTCAGACTTGTAGACTGCCTCCAGGTCCCGTAGCCGGCGGTGCAGCCACCTGTATCGCCCTCTGCGGCCATTGCTGAACTGCAGTCGAGCCCGCCGGTGAACAGGGCGTCGCCTGCTCTCGCGGGTATCGGACGAACTACAACCCCACCGAGGCGAAGCATCCGTGATGCTCAAAAACATGCGGTTCGAACCGCACCCTTGCCTGGGCAGGCAATCGGCTAAAGATATGAAGGACGAGCATAGGAATTGCAATAGATAGGAGAGTTTCCATCCGAAATAGAGGGACCCAACATAGAACCAAAAACACCACAGTCCTTGTTATAGGTCTCCCCAAAATGGAACCCCTTAATTTTTGGAAATCCTAAACCTTAAACCATTATCACAAAATCCTACATCTCCCCGTATAAGCCTACATAATCCCTACAACCATCTGTGAAAATGACCCCAAATTTATGGAAACTCTCAGATACATTAGAAACATGTGTCCCGCAGGGCAGTTGGCATAGCCGTAGCCTGGGAAACTAGTTTGCAAACCCTTCTTGTAATCACCCCACCTAATATCCCCTCACCCGTGTTTGGGATCATATAGAGACATCTAGGGACATGCAAGGCTGTATAGCGGAATATACCAGAAAATGCAGATTACTATTCGGAGCTGACTTTTTGTGGGATAACCCATTCCCAATTTTCAGGGTAAAGTAGTCAATCATGTTGGGCAACTTGGCGCGATTAATGATACCCCCTCCAACTCCTTCATAATGAACATTCTTACCATGGTGGAATAGGAACCCTACACCCTAAACCCAAGGCGCTGGGGGAGGTTTGTTATAACAAGGGGAAGGGGCTTCATGTAGGTTCCAACGCTGATTAAGGAAATGAGACCCAAAATTTCTGTAACTCCAAGCTTCGGAAGCATACAGCCTGGTACACCCTAAGCCCTAAACCCAAACAGATATCATTCAAGAAACCCGGAACCTTTTTCCTCAAGCCGGAACAATCTCCACATTTTATTGCAACTGGATCTTCGCCTAAGAAACACAAAGCACCCCTCAACCCTGAATGTGTAGTTAGTTCCCAAAATTAGGGCCCCTTTTTGGTACCCATAAACATTAGGTGTCGCAATCTAGTACTTAACCAAAAGGAGCCCAGAATTTTGGGAACAAGCCATATCCTTATATAACCCCTACATGAGCTGTAATCTAAACTCCTAGTATCCCCCTTAATATCCCCTATAGTAGTCCCCTATATTGCCCCTATATAATCCCCCTTTAAGGAGTTTAGACCCTAAACCCTAAACCCTATATAATCCCCCATATAACCCCCTTTTAAGGAGTTTAGTTTAGACTACAGCTAACATGATTCCTAAAGTGGACCTGGTGAATCCCGGGGGAGCCTCCACCTGCGCCAATGCTGCGCAGATCTTTGCTCGATCATCCTGCCATATAGTGGAGCGGCTTATAGTTGAGAGGTTAGGCGTTTAGGGCTGAGGCTTTGGGGTTGAGGAGTTAGAGATTTACAGGGTAATCTAGCCAATTTAGGGCCACTTTGGTATTATTTTATTCCCTATATAAACCACTATTTAGGGTGAGGTCGCTTTACATGGCCCAGGATTGGGAACTCTTCAGCAGCTTGCGTAGCACGACCATCCTCATTCTCTGGGCCAGTCTGCACCTGCAGCTCCTCATCCTGGCCCTCAGACGCCAAGCCCAGAGCCTCCCGCCCTTCCATGTTGCATGTACCACAACTGGAGTTAGTACCAAAGAGGGCCATACACTGATCACAGGGGATCAAATCTTCCAAGGATCTTCCGCCCTTGCTGAAGGTGCCTCTTCATTTGCCGGAGTCGCTGGATGGTCGACTTCTGTCCTTGGACCATGACGGGGGACTCATAGTGGTCATAGCGTTCCTGATTCATCCATGTATCTTGGTAATACGGGCGGCACGATACCGTCCAGAAGAAGTTTCTGGATCTGTCAAAAAGCATTAGGGTTTAGGGCTTAGGGTTTAGATCTTTACCTACCCCGGAACCCTCACAAAACACGAATCCGCCTTGAGTCTTGGAGGTTCAGGGTAGTCATAACCTAGTCAAGCTGGTACTGAGCTGTACGTTCATAATTAATCTAAGCATAAGCTCTCTGAGCCTCCTAAGATGGTGTTCTTCTATCAATGCAAGTGTCAAGTGATAACTACCCCGCATATGAGCTATAGTCTAAACTCCTAGCATCCCCTTGAAAACCCCTATACTACTCTGCTATATAACCCCCTTTAAGAAGTTTAAACTACAGCTCAGATGGACCTATGCAAAGATGGCCATGCCCACGTCTGTGCGTATTGGACCAACAGGACAAAACACACGCTATTCCACAAGATCGAGCTCGTTGAGTGACAGCGGCTTGTACCCCAAACCCTAAACCGCTTCTGCCGCAGCTGCTTCTGCGGCTGTGTTGGCTGAGGCATCACCGCCACTTCAGAATCAGAAGCATTTCGGGTTAAGGGTTTGGGGAAGGGGGCCCTAATATGGACCCTAATATATAAAAATTATCCTTGTTATAGGGACCCCCAGAAAGGGACCCTAATTTTGGGGGGCTGGTTTAGGGTTTAGGGCCATAGTCGCCCCAGGTATCCTGTTTATAACTTGCTCACTAACACCCCGTGACATAGCAAGTACGGATTCCCAATAATTACACTGGGCACAAAAAACGGCTGTGAGAGGGTGCAATTAGTGGTGACATGCTTGGGGTCATGGGTTTAGGGTTCCCTAGTCCTAAAACCTAAACCCCCTAACCACCCCCCTTAGACATTCCCGCTTGTCTAGGCATGTGCAGCTGATTAAATCTTTCTGCAGCCATGATTCCACGAGGTTGAACCACTAGGAACTCAGGTTATTAAGGGTTTAGGGTTTAGGATTTAGTGGTCTAGGGGTTTAGGGTTTAGTTTTTT
>CAJNIZ010000943.1:14007-24932 GCA_905231905.1 Symbiodinium pilosum
ATTGCTTTTCATGCATGGTGTCTGATGTGATGTTTCTGGGCTCCTCGACTGCGCACTGACAAATTTTGGAACCCTAATTCGGGACGCTATTCCAAGTCAAAGGTTAACTCCAGGGTCATAATTTGGGTGGTTGCTCCATCCGAGACCCAAACCTAAAGCTACGTAGCCCGATGCCGCAAGCAACCCTAGAACGGACAACCCAAATCCTGAAACCATACAGCGCAAACCCTATGAACCCTAAACCCCTNNTAAACCCCTAAACCCCCTAAACCGTAAACCCTAGGCCATAAATGCCATGAACCCCAAACTCATAAAAGCAGAGGAATTCTTCGGGGGGCCCCATGTTGGGGCAACCGGTAACTCAGACCTAAGCCCTACAACGCTTAAACCCTTACACCCTGAACCCCAAACCCTCAAACCCTACAACGCTTAAACCACTACACCCTGAACCCCAAACCCTCAAACTCTACAACGCTTAGACCACTACACCCTGAACCCCAAACCCTCAAACTCTACAACGCTTAAACCCTTACACCCTGAACCCCAAACCCTGAAACACTAAACCCTGACACCCTAAAGCCCAGACCCTAAAACCTACGACCTTAAACTAAGGTCTCCTACTCTGGAGCCTCATCATGCCCTCCCCCCCAATTTTTTTCTGGGAATAGGTTTTAGGGTTCAGGGCTCACGGGGGTTTGGGGGTTTAGGGTTCCGGGTTTAGGATGTAGGGTTTTTAGGGTTCAGGGTTTAGGGGGTTCAAGGTTTAAAGTTTGTAGGGTTCAGGGTTTAGAATTTGGGGGGTTCAGGGGGTGGGCTGAATGGAAATGCGCTTTATGGCAGGGCCAGGATTTAGTAGGGTGTTAGCATTTAGCGTCCCCTAATATTAAACACCTGCAAGATTAATTTTTCCATGGTAGCATATTATGATGTATTGGGCATCTTCATGATTAGGGGGTGGGGGTTATTCTTACCTTGAAAGCCAAGATACCCTAGTTGGATGGACTACCATGCCGTCAAGATAGGGAACGCTTACTCCAAAATAAGGTCTACAGGCTCCAAGGCCTCCGTAAGTCCGGCAGCTGCTGCCTTCAAATCCTCGCTGCTCACCTGGCAGGTTTCTTAAAGGGCCCAGGGTTTAGGATGAAGGTTTAGGGTTTAGGGTGACGGATTAGGGTTTAGGGTTTAGGGAGACAGGGCCGTCAGAAAGTAGGTTTATCTTAGGGTTATGGGGATAATGGAAAAGGAGATGAAAACTACTAAAGGGGTTACATAAAGTTATTGGTTTAGGGTTTAGGGGGATAACTCTGGGGGGCTTTGGGTTTTGGGATTTGGGCTTCGGGGTTTAGTGTGGTTTGTCGGGGGGAATTTGTGAGTCACTGCAAGTATACTCATAACTCATAACCCCAAACCCTAGACCTTAAACCCTAAAACCTCAAGCCTATATAACCCATCATGGTAGGTTCTTTTCCATTATCCCCATATAATCTCAATATAACCCTAATATCATCCCAATTCTCCACATATCGCCATTGTCAACCTACCGGGCCTGCGGGTTCGGGGTGTCGGGCTGAGGTTTCTGGGCTTGGCTTACCTGCAATCTCAACTACCTTCCGTTGAACGGATTATACCTAGTAACTTGGGGGTAAGTATTACTAAGCTGTAGGTAAACGTGTTGCAGGTATGGCTATTAGGGTTTAGGGAATAAGGGAATCTGGTTTAAGCATCAAGGGCTGAACCCCAAACCCTGAACCCGGCCCTAAACCCTAAACCCTTGATTCAAGGTTTGGGGGTGCTAGGAACTTTAAATTAAGGAAGTCTGAACAGAAATTTGCATGCCTAGCCCCAGGTTAAGGTTTAGGGTTTAGGGTCTGATACCCCAGTCTGACGCTGTCTCCAGTCCTGAATGGGTTCTGTGCGCATAGGTGTTCACCAGGGATGGCCCAAAAACGTGGAGAAAAAAGTGGAGGTTGTGTTGCAGTGGGCCTTGCAGAAGAACGTATGAATCTACGTATCTGGCAGTTTCCAGAATTAGGATCCTCTCTTATACCATCCCTAAACCCTAACCCATAAACCCTGAACACTGAACGTTAAACCCTAAACACTGAACCAGTGGAGTCCTGATTATGGGAGGCCACCCGAAACCCGCTCCTCTAAATCTACAGCATGTCTGAGAGGTTCTGCGTTGTGGTGTTCTACAACAAGGATTGCGGTATTTAGGGGTAACCAGAAGAGACTATTTTCCAACACTCCCATAGAAGTAGAAAGAACTTCCTCACTTTTGAAAAACCCCATGTTCCCAAATCGGATTTGGAGGCTCTTGAAATATCCCCTAATACCGCCTATAATACTACCCTATATAACCTATTGCTTATACTCTGGCTATGCTATTCACGAAGTCAGAACCACTTTCTGATCTACTCGAGAATGAGGGAAGAAACATTCCAGTTTTAGGGTTTAGTTGTTTTTTGCAATGCCGGGTTTAGGGTCCAGGGGTAATGAAACCCAACCCTGAACAGTAACCCTGAAGCACGAAGCTAACTACTGAAACCTAACCAAAAACAGATCACTCAACCCAAAGCCCTAAACCGAAAACCCCTAAACCCTACACACCTAAACCCTAAACCCTAAACCCCTGGATCCCTAAACTCTAAACCCCTAAACCCCTAAACCCCCAAAACCCCTATAACCCCTAAAACCCCTAAAACCCCTATAGCCCCTAAAACCCCTAAAACCCCCAAAACCCCTAATCCCCTAAAACCCCTAAAAACAAATCAATCCCAAAGCGAATGCCCCAGCTCGGGACCTCAGCGGCCTGCTTGGACAATGAGGACGCGGCAGCACCCATCCTCGAACAAGCATTATGGGCTATGTATAGTCTAAACTCCTTAAAGGGGGGGATTATATATGTTTAGGTTTCAGGGTGTAGTGTTGGGTTCAAGGTTCAGGGTTTTGGAATTTAAGTTAGTATAATAAAGAAACCATATTATTACTATATGAGCTATAGTCAAAACTCCTTAAAAGGGGTTATATAGGGGATTATATAGGGGACTATTATAGAGGTTATTCAGGGGGATACTAGGAGTTTAGACAATGGCTCATCTAGTCTAAACTCCTTAAAGGGGGATTAGATAGGGGTTAGAATAGGGGTTTTACCAAGCAATTCTGCCATAGAAGTTTAGGGTTTAGGGGTTAGGGGATTAGGGTTTAGGTTTAGGGGTTTAGGGGCTTAGGGGTTTAAGGTCTAAACTCCTCAAAGGGGAGTTATACAAGGATTTTCAGGTTATTAGGGGGGATGCTAGGAGTATAGACTATGGCTCAATTTGGCGGCTGGGGTTCGCGGTGGGATTCAGGCCCTAAACCCTGAACCCTAAAGGTTAAGGGTTTAAGGTTTAGGGTTTAGGGTTTCAGGTTTAGGGTTTAGGGTTTGGGATTTATGGTTTTCAAGTCTGCAGGCGACATGTGTACTGAGGACTTCGCCGAAAACAACTTCCATTTTCGAGGGTCCTTTTGGCATAGAAGCTTAGTGATTCTTAGTATGGAGTAAAGGAATATATGTCTGTAGGGCTTATATGGGGATTACATTCCCTTCTTCCCTACTAAGAACCAGCAAGGTAAGAGCATGCGTAGCTTCAATCTTCTGCCGCAGCTGTCTAATGTGGGTGTGTGTCTCTGGTGTCTCAAATCATCTCTGTATAACGCTTAGAGGGACGCCCATAACCCTTTGGTACTTCCCCATTTTCACAGGTCCCTAGAAGGGCACCACACTTGAGAACCCCACACAGCCCACTGCTGCAGGCTCTGAGGCTGCCAGGGTTCAGGGCTGAAGTTCTATCCCTACTAACTACTATGGTAGTATATTGGGATAATGGAAAAGAAAATGGAAACTACAGTACCTTTAAAAGGGTTTATATAGGTTATGTAGGATTTTTTCCAACTACCACGGTTGATGCATGAAATCTTGAAATCTTGCACCACCTAGGGGTCCTAAACTACTGTCATGACTAGGACTTGAGGGACTTCAGGTGGTGCAAGATTACCTCCATCAACAGTATGGTAGTATATTGGGATAATGGATAAGAAAATGGAAGCTACAGTACCTTTAAAGGGGTTTATAGGGGTTAGGATTTTTTCCAAAGCAAAGGTGTGCAGGGTGATAGACCTTCGAGATCAGAGTTTATGGCCTGCGGTTGCAAGTCGTTTCGCTTTGGAGCAATTTGGGGTCTCAGGGTTTAAGCTGGTTAAAATTACAGCGTTGCGAAACGCGACTTCAATCGAGTAAAGATGCTTGTCAGCTTGTGGCGTCCTGTCGTGTCTCTAAGCCTCAACCCGAAGCTGTAACCCCCTAAGACCCATAACTTTTCGTAATCTAACAATTCCTGGGCGGGTTTACACAACAACACAAGTTAAAGTTCACAGATATTCCTAAGATGAAATGTAAGCCCCAAACAGTTTCTCAGTACCTTCCCCAAACTAAGATGAAAGCCCACATAGGACCCTTCGACACATTTGTCTTTGTAGTGCCCCTTCTGTGCTACCATGCTCGCTTAGGTGAGCGTACGGATGCGGGGTTTAGATTGATGACCGTGGGGTGCCTGATGCAACCATAGTTTTCAGAAACGCCTCTACGCATCTTCATTGCAGGAATCCAACTCCAGACTCCAACCAGGACGCGCCACAAAACCTAGCATCTCAATTAAGCCTTAGTTTGCTGCTACTCACTAGCAGCGATGTCAAGAAGTCCCATAGACATAACAACAACATACAAGCTCTGAATCCCAAATCGCGAGCCTTCAACCCCCAATTGCACATGGAGAACTTGAGCCCAAAGGACTGGAAATGCAAAGCCCCAGGGTTTTAGGGTCTAGGGCTTCGGTTTTTTTTATCTCATGAGCTCAAAATTACCTTCGATGTCTTTTTTCTACTCATGCCTGAATCATGCAGACAATGCAGTGATTCCTACGGTAGGCCCGTCTTACCACTTGCCGGCAGCTAGCAGGGAATGAAGCAAATGGTAACTACAACATTTTGTTGACGTTTACATAGGTACTACTCTTTACAAGGATCTACTCCTTCAGCCCCTGCTAACCAGAGGTAGAACGAAACTTCAAAAAAATGCAAGGCCCAATGCAAAAGCTCTAAACCGTAAAGCCCTGAACCCTAGGCCCCTCCCCAAATCCTTCTTGAACACTTGAGCCCAACATCCTTGACCCTCAAAGCCTTAAAGCCTAGTCAAAACCTCTAAGTCCACTGAGCTAAGGAAACTTTCAGGTTTGGAGTCCCTACCCCTAAACCCTAAACTCTCTTCCCCAACAACCAGGGCTGAAAAAGTTTAGACTTTATTCTAGAGACCCAAAAAGGAAGCCCAAAAAGATTAAAGTTCTTCTATAGGCTAAGTAAGTAAATCCTGGCAAATTACCAGGTGGGTAGCCTCACATGAGGCTTATATAAGGCTTTATAGGGACCTACAGTCTGTGGTATGCAAGGGCTGCTGTTGATACTAAACATCCTGCATGACCGTAAGTAGCTGATACCCTGGGAACTATGGCAGTTTAGTATGGTCAGGTCATGCGGGATTTCTAGTATCCACCGTATGCACGGCTAATATGGGGGAGGCTACCCACCTGAAATTTCCATAAAAAGAGGTGCCCTCTTGCAGACCAGGCGCTTCGCACTGCGAAAGCTTTGCAAACAAAACTCGACTTTCCGAGGGTTTGCTGAAAACTAGCTGCGGACGGTGTCGAGCTGCTGTAGCAATTGACAGTGGACCCCAAATCCTAAAACCCCAGAGCCTAAACCCTAAACCCTCGACCTTACACCCTAAACTTTATCCCTGGGGTTGTGTTTGGGGGGTATGTAAGGGTTGTATGTGGGGGCCGGAATCATTCGAATTGGTCTGTCGGGGCATGGTAAACTGTAGTTTGTATAAGGCTGATAACGGGACAGGATTGGTGATATTGGCTTCTACAGTATGTGATGGCACCTGGGAAGCTTTGCAGACTGAACGCAGAGTGCCCCGTATGGATTTGGGGTTCAAGCTTTAGGGTTTAGGGTCAGGGTCTAGGGTTGTAATGCTTGCACTCCACTGCACTAGACCACCATGTGCACACACACACACACACAACGCACGGCCTCAGAACACTATAAACAGCCTAAGTCTTGCATTGTGCGCATGATTGCCCGGAAAGTCCTATCCTCCTACAAACGAACGTTGAGTCAAAAAAAAAAAACAATAAAGATTACTGCCCTTCAAAAGGGGCCTGTATGGGGTCCATGTTAGCTTCGTGGAAGCCACAAAACCCTCACCCTATGGATCCTTCTATACCCGCCTATATAAGCCACTCTCTTGATTCTCGCAGGAATTTAATTGTATACCTTCCTTCTTGAGATGTGTCTAACACTAAACCTTATGAAAAAAGCCTGAACAGAACTTGCTTTCAACAATGACCCAGCCGTGGGGGACCCTAAACCCGAAGCACTTAACCTGGGCTGCTGCGAAGGATCTTCAAATAAGCTACTATAACAAGGAAACCCTACTATGTACTATAAATGGGCTTAACTTTAAGTTACTATAATAAGCAGGAAACCTTATTACCTACTATAACAAAACTCAAATTAAATTACTATAGCAAGAGCTGAAATCCTAAGCCCTAAGCCCTTAACCTACAACCGGTCAATGTTATAAGCCTCACATGTGCTACAATCAATATTTCCTACATAACTTGATATTGTTGTTTCGGGTTTAGGGCTTAGGGATATGGATTTCCTATAAAGGACTATACTACACTACAAGAGGGACCCCTATGTCAAGGATTCATGGTTCCTTAGTGACAGTAGCTCACTTGATAAAGAGCGATAATCAAGCTGCTGCTACAGCAACCATTTAGAACACCTAACGATGAATCGTAGTAGATAAGCCCTGGACTAAATTGGCAATATATCCCTTAAATAGGACCCCCCCCAAACCCTATATATTCCCCTATAGGTCCCCCCCAACCGAAAGACAGTCCTAATCCTAAAGCCTAAATAACCCCATGATAGTAGTTTCCATTATATTTTCCATTATCCCCTTTACACCCCAATAAACCTAAACCCTAAACCCTAAACCCTAAACCTAAATTTAGTCCGTAGCTCATATAATGTTACACCCCCTGGGCTCCCAGCTTCATCTGGTCGCCGCGGCGGTAGGTGAAAAGCGCCTGGGAACTGCAAGAATTCCCTTCCCTGGTGAGGACTTAGGGCTGAAGGTTGAGTTTTTAGGAGTTTGGGGTTGTGGGTTGAGGGTTCGGGGTCGGAAGGTAGAGGGTTTGGGGTCTCAGTGTCTTTGGGTTTTGGGGTCGAGAGATTTAGGGTTTGGGACGCGGGTCTAGGGTTGAAGGCTTGCGGGTTTTAGTTTGGGGTATAGGGTAGTGGTGTGGCTTAGGGTTGGGGCTTTAGGATTTAGATTTGCAGGTCCCAGGGTTTAGAGTGACAGTTGAGGGGTTAAGGTACATAAGTTGGAACCTCTAGGGCTTATCTTGGCCAACTTCTAGGGTCTAGATGCCCACTGGTTTTGGTCACCTGGCTTTCCAGGTAGGGTCTGATCATGGTCTGGAAAGTTCTTGTTGAGGGCTTATGGTTTGGGGCATGTTTCCAAGAAGGGGTTGTGACAAATACTTCCATGATTGAAAGCATGTGTGCCCAATTCAACCCATAGAACCTGTGCGGAGGTTCCATTTCAAACGCATCAACTTGTTTGTTTGGAAGAAGACATGCAGCGCGATCACAAAGCAGTTGTGCTGCGAGCACAAATGCAGTAAGACAATGTCTACCCGTCTGCCCACAGGAAACTGCGTGCAAACAGCTGTGAGTCTTAGACCTTCAACGTCAGTCTGATCCACGAGGATCAAGACTCTACAGGGAGGTAAACTCTAAACCCATTAACCCTGAACCCTGGGTATGCAGGGCAACTGGCCACCTGATGTAAGCCCTTAGGCCCACGTCCGCAGTCAGCCGAAACGGATCCAGGCCCAGACCCCTTAACCTAAAGCCCTGGGGATGCGCATATCCTGTAGGCATGTAGCGCAGCTCCAAGTACGTGCCTTCGGGGGGGGGGCTGTATCTTCGCTAAAGGGCACAAACCACCAACCCTAAGCCATGACATAAACTCTCAACCCCGCACCCTACCAACCCTAAACCATACAGCCCAGCCCTCAATCCCTAAAACCTGAAACCTCAATCCCGAAACCGAGGCCCACAATTCGGCATCCTAAATCAGAAACCCCATATGCTTGGCAACCCCACGCGCTCGTCCTCGAAGCCTACCGAGGAGAACTGATCAGGATTGCTTGCGCAGTTGGTCGTCACCTGCGATGCTTGAAGTGAAGGCTCCCGCGAAGCTTAGGTTGTGGGGAGGACTGTAAAGAGAATTTTGACGGGCTTTGGCGTTTGATACTGTGTAGGGATTGATGCTTTCACCGTCGTCTTTGCATATTTGCAAAATCTAATTAGAGAGAGAGAGAGAGAGAGAGAACGAGACACCAGGATACTCTGGGTGAGGACGCTCCAAAAAGTTGATTGAAACCGCCATTTTGAGAGACCTCCACCTAGTCACCAACCACCCAATGCGGCAATCCTTCTGCCGGGTGTGTTCTGAAAGCATCTCGGAAATTCCTTTCAAGCAGGCTACGGTGAATGGAGGAAATCTTGCACCGCTCGCCACTGTAATCATTGGGGTATAGGCCATATACGGTGGCACAAGATTTCGTCCATCAACCCCCTAAAACCCAAACCGTCTCTAAACCCTAAACCCTAAATCCCAAACCCCTAATCCTTAGTGGCAACTCATTTTTTGGGAGCCGTGCTTCCCAGCTCTTTCGGCAAGACTCAACGAGCGAAATTGAGGTCCCCCTTTAATACACCCAAATACAATATTCCTGATTCTGACACTTGCCAAAAAGGGACCCCTAAATTTTGAAAGCCTAAATCCTGAACTGTGGGAAAGAAGCCAGACCTACCCGGTCGGCACATGACAGAATGCCAACACAAGGCCGCCTGTCGCTTGAGTGTTTCTGACTAGAACCAGTGAACTGGGTTGATGTGGGAGGCCTGTAGATGTTCAATTTCTATGGGCCTTGTACGCACGTGACAGAGATTAGGGCCGATAAAAATGCCCTAAACCCAAAACCCCATACCCCAAACCCAAAAACCTTCTGTGAACCCTGAAACCACTGTAGCCTTGCGCCCGGCGAGCTCGATCTCTACCTCACGAGTGCCAACACCAAGTAAAGAGAGATTTTCTCAGGATAGGGGATTCCTAGCGACACTAGAGCCTAAACCCTCAACCCCTAAAGCTTAGACCCCTAAACACTGAAATCTAAGCCATAGGGAATTTCCAGGGGGTTGCATAAGCATCATGTTGAGAAAATTTCGTGTAGGGCTGCAAACAAAAACAACCAAGCTTTCGCTTGTAGGGTTCAGAGCTTTGGATTTAGGATCTAGCAAGTAGATCCCACTAAGGTTCCTAGAAATCACCCAATAGTAGCATAGGGTGCCAGAATAAGGGCTCTGCTCAAAGGGGTCTGGGTACTAGTATCATCTACTTCCTTACCGCTCTACTGGACTTGAAGCAATCCCTCCAGTCTGGCATCACTTGCTTATGGACAAGATCGCCAGGCTGAAAGCGCACTCTACTCCCTAGAACGTAAACCCTAAACCCTAAATTCTAAGCCCTGACCTACCCCTAAACCCTAAACCTTAGCATTTTACCCTATAAACCACTTGAAGCCACCTCAAAGGCACCATGCGGCTCTTCAGCGTTCTGGCTGCAGACCCGTGGGTTCAAGGATGGGACCAAGGGCGCAAGGTATGGGAAGTAGGGGCAGGCTGCTTTCTGTGGCAACGTTGTGAAAAGGGTTGTAGGCTTTAGGGTTTAAGGCAAGTATCTGTCGAAAGTAGTGTAGCATTGCTTATCCCTGTGTCGTATAGTACAGCACGGTACAAGCAGAGCAGAGCATGCTGGAGCAGAGTCAACCGAGCGAATCTCGCTTTGTTCGCGAAACACATGGGTGGTTGTCAAAATTATGGTCCCTTTTTGGGTCCCTATTATAATATGGCCCCTAATATTTAGGGTATCCAAAAAGGGACCATAATTTTGACAACCACCCACATCTTATTGATGGTGTTAGCTGCATGGTGCTCGAATTTAAATGCAAATTTGAGGCCATTGCGGTCTATCAAGACCTACAAAATGTCAATGGATCTTCTCCACAGAAAGTGTGTAAGTTGCTCATCGTCTGACATTCTGACGCTGAGGGCTTCAAGTTTATAACTCAAGCCCCAACCTCAGGACTCTATGTCCATCACACGCCTGGTGTAAGTTCCTGCTTTTGGGGCGGAATTGCCCAACACTCCTCATCATCTAGCATGTTTGGCCTGTTCATGTGCCTGAAGGCTGTGGGCTCAGACAATTGCTAAAACAAGCCCGGGCAAAATGACTAGATAACCTTTTGACCCTAAGCCCCAAATCGCAAACCCTGACCTGCTAGAGCCTTAACCATTAACCCCTTGACGCTCAGCAGCTTAGACCATTAAACCCTAAATCTTACCGAGCACGTGTACCCGGAGGCCCTCAACCCCTTGCAGGCTCCCAACTCCAAACCCCCAAACTTTGCACCTGAAAGGACACCTACCCTGGTACTAGTCAGGTCTGCCTGAATGTGGGTAGTTCCCAATATTAGGGCCTCATTATGTTCCGCTACTACCCTCGTCTTTATTACCCCCTGTCCAAGGGCATCCCCTAAACCCTAAACCCTAAGCCCATTTTAAGAAATTCTAGCATCCCCAGTCTCTGTAGACTGTAAGCTGCTAGCTTCGATTTAAGTTTTATGCTTTAGGGCTACAGTAAAAGCTCATTTCAAGGAGGGTTATATAAGGTGTAGGGTTTAGGG